>BLSH010549309.1:58343-79429 GCA_018402905.1 Glandirana rugosa
GTAAGGTTCCATAAATCATTCTCCGTACCACTTAAAAAACTTCAACAGTAAAAAAGGGTGTTAAGAAACGTTTTACTTCTAAAAAAAAAGAAAAAAAAAGGGTGTTTTAACAGTAACATTGTCCAATAAAGAGTGTGTGTCGTATACGTATGGTGTCTTTTGTGTAAGACGATGAGGAGGACTCATACTTCTATGGTGTACAGACTCTGAAAAAGTGTCGGACCGGTGTACGTCTCCGAGTTGTACGTCCCTCACGGCAGTCCATAAGATCCCTGTATATAATGTGTAGATTACAGTACTACTGGTTAGTGTAACAAATTCCGGAACCTCGTGGTCCTGTTACCTTAACGGGTGTTTTACTGGGGTAAGACCTTTCGTTTATGGGGTTGATTATTAGATACTCGGTATTACTCAAATTCCATTGTCCTGGTGCTCCAAGGCCTTAAACAATGTGATTGGTCATCATGACATTAGATGTGTAATATATGTCCCTAGAATACCTGACGGCACTCCCTGCATGTTGAGCCTCTGCATGTGGCCAGGCTGTGAAAAAGTCTCAGACATGTGGTATCTTCATACTCAGGAGGAGTAGCAGAATGTGTTTTCTGTGGTATGCATATGCTGTGTGTGAGAAATAACCTGTTACAATGACAATTTTGTGGGAAAAAAAAAGAAAAAAAAATCTTCATTTTGCAAAGAATTGTGGGAAAAAATGACAACTTCAAAAAATTCACCATGCCTCTTACTAAATACCTTGGAATGTCTACTTTCCAAAAAGGGGTCATTTGGGGGGTATTTGTACTTTGCTGGCTTGTTAGGGTCTCAAGAAATGAGATAGGCCGTCAGTATATCAGGTGGGATCAGGTGTGATAAATTTTCAATGATTGGCACCATAGCTTGTGGACTCTATCACTTTTACAAGGACCAAATAATATACACTTATTTGGGTTATTTTTACCAAAGATAGGTAGCAGTATAAATTTTGGCCAAAATTTACAAAGAAAAATTACTAATTTGCAAAATTTTATGACAGAAACAAAGAAAAAGGCATTTTGTCAAAAAATGTTCAATCTTTTTTTATAGCACAAAAAATAAAAAAACCCCTAGTGATTAAATACCACCAAAAGAAAGCTCTATTTGTGTGAAAAAAAGGACGCAAATTTCATATGGGTACAATGCTGCATGACTGAGTAATTGTCCTTCAAAGTGTGATAGCGCTGAAAGCTGAAAAATGGCCTGGACAGGAAGGGGGTTTTCGTGCCCGGTACTGATGTGGTTAAACCAGCAATGTAGACACACTTTTTATTTTTGCGCAAGAAATGCACAGCAAGGTGCAAATGTACTATGTAGCACTATTTATTAATACTAAAAATAATAATAATAATAAATTATTATTCTTTTTTTTTTTTAAAACAGCAACGTAGACGTAGTTTTTATTTTTGTGCAAGAAATGCACCGCTCACACCAGCAGCAGGAACCTCTCCCTATAGCAGTATGAGATGATTTTAGAACAGTAATCTGTCCCTCACACCAGCAGCAGGAACCTCTCCCTATAGCACTAGGAGATGATTTTAGAACAATAATCTGTCCCTCACAGCAGCAGCAGGAGCCTCTCCCTTTAGCACTAGGAGATGATTTTAGAACAATAATCTGTCCCTCACAGCAGCAGCAGGAACCTCTCTCTATAGCAGTATGAGATGATTTGTGGTTGTGCAGACTGAAGGAAGGTCGTGCAGGCTGGGTCAGCAACTGGCGGGTCAGAGAGGCACAAAAGGGGCAGGCAAAAGAGTAGTCAAATTCCAAGCAGAATTTGTTCACAGGCTGGCGGCAAAGTACAGAGGGGTCAGGCAAGCGAATGGTCGTGGATTGCCGGGGTCGGTGCAGGCAGACAGGTAGCAGGTCAGGGCAAGCCGGGTCAGTGCACAGGAACAGGAACAACACAGGAAGCAGGTCTCAGGAAGGAGAGCTGAAGCTCACAGGTACTCAGACGCTGTAGAACGGACAGCACCTGCTGACAGGTGCAGAAAGCTTAAATAGGGCCGTTTGGCGCCGTTTCCGGCACAGGCGCGCGCGTGCAAGCGCGGACGCACGTGAACGGCAAAAACGGCCCAGAAAAGGGCCTGAGTTCACCAGGCCAATCCTTTGCTTACACTGCCCCCCCAAGGGGCAGCCTCCGGATGCCCAGCTTGGCAGGATTGTTATCCTTGAAAGTTTGGATGCAGTCATCGGCATGAAAGTTGGATTTCGGGCTCCCAAGAGCTCTCTTCCGGCCCGTAGCCACTTCATTTCACAAGGTACTGAACCACACCGCCCCTTTTCCTACAGTCAAGTATGGACTCGACCTCGAACTCCACTTCTCCATCGATCAAGACAGGGGTAGGGGGAGCGCCAGCTCTATTGGGGAAGGGGTCCGGGATCACCGGCTTCAGCAGAGACACATGGAATACCGGATGTATCCTTAGAGACTGAAGGAGATCCAACTCATAAGACACCTGGTTAACATTCCTCTTTACAGAGAAGGGACCAATGAACCGTGGACCCATCTTCTTGGACGGGTAAGACAACTTCAGATTCTTGGTAGACAGCCAAGTCTTTTCACCAGGTTGGAGGTTAAGTTCCCCTTGTTTTTTCTTGTCAAAAGCAATTTTCGTTCTTTCCTGCGTCTTGGCAAGTGTCTCTTGTAGCAACTTCCAATTAGATCTGAAAAATTGCGTGTTTTCGTGAACTGCAGGCAATGCCATCTCCTCGGCAAGACTGGGAAACACGGAGGGGTGGAATCCTTAGTTAGCCCAGAGGGGGGACTGCTTTTTTGCGGAATGCACCGAGTTATTATAGGCGAATTCCGCCAAAGGTAACAGTGAGCACCAACCATCCTGAGAGTAAGCTGAGATGCAACGGAGGTATTGCTTTAACGTTTGGTTTGTCCTCTCAGTCTGGCCATTGGTCTGGGGGTGATATGCTGTTTAGAAGGAAAGGTCAATCTCCAAGGCAGAGCAGAGGGCCCTCCAGAAGTGAGAAGTAAACTGGACACCCCCAGTCAGACACAATGTTATCTGGGAGACCATGGAGCTGAATAACCTCCTTAAGTAAAATTTCGGAAGTCTCCTTTGCAGTGGGAGTGCCCTTCATTGGGAGGAAGTGCGCCATTTTGGTCAACCTGTCTATCCCGACAAAAATTGTTGTGTATCCTTGAGCCGGGGACAGCTCCACAATAAAGTCCATTGATATTTTGGACCACGGCCGATCAGGAATGGGGAGAGGTCTGTGGGGAGAGATTAACAGCCCCCAGGCTCGGGCTTTGTCTGTCTTATTTCTGGCACAGGGGGAACATGAGCGGACATAGGCCAAGCAGTCTTCAGAAAGTAATGGCCACCAGAAGGAGCGTGATACAAGCTCGGCAGTTTTCTGTGAGCCGAAGTGTCCGGCTAACTTATGGTTGTGGCACAGTTCTAGTATGGCAGGACGTAACTCCTTGGGGACAAAAATTTGATTCTGGTGCCACCAGAGACCATCCTTCCAGGTTAGCCCCTGACCAGATAATCCCGGTGAGCAGGCTGAGGTTCTCCGAATCCGGGACAGCAGATCTTCCTCGGTCAGCAAGAAGTTCCTAGGTTGTAGGATGGTGTCGGGGGGAGCGGAAGTTCCCGTCTTCGAAAACATGCGAGAGAAAGAGTCGGGCTTGGTGTTCTTCACTCCAGGGTGGTAGGTCAGGTGGAACTGAAATCTCAAGAAGAAGAGAGCCCAGCGGGCCTGACGAGGTCTGAGCCTCTTGGCCGTTTGGAGGTATTCCAGATTTCGATGGTCTGTGTATATCAGGACAGGATGCTGGGCCCCCTCCAACAGGTAGTGCCATTCCTCCAAAGCCGCCTTAATGGCCAACAGCTCCTTGTCTCCGACATCGTAATTCTTCTCCAGAGCCGAGAGCTTGCGGGAGAAGAAGGCCACAGGATGGAGGAGAGCCCTGGCTCCCTGCCGCTGAGATAGGACCGCTCCTACCGCCGTTTCAGATGCATCCACTTCCAGGACATAGGGTAGTGTAGCGTCCGGATGCTTCAGGATGGGTGCTGTGGTGAAGAGTTTCTTTAAGGCCTGGAAAGCATCTTGGTCCTCTGCTGACCAGTGGAACCCCTGACCCTGTTTGTGAGCTGTGTAATTGGGGCGATGATGGCCGAGAATCCCCTAATGAATCTCCTATAAACGTTGGCAAAGCCGACAAAACGTTGGACCCCTTTTTTGTCCACTGGTGCCGGCCAGTCCAGAATAGCTGAGACCTTTTGAGGGTCCATGGTAATTCCAGAGACGGACAGGATCAGTACAAGAAAGGAAATTCTGGGGCGCTCAAAGGCGCATTTCTCTGCCTTAGCATACAGCCTGTGCTGTCGCAGGCGGCTGAGGACACACCGGATATGTTGACGATGCTCTTCCAGGGTGGAGGAAAAAATTAAAATGTCATCCAGATAAATAATAACAAAAAGATCCAGATAGTCCCGGAACACACCGTTGACCAGATGCTGAAAGGTGGCTGGGGCGTTGCAGAGTCCGAAGGGCATGATGAGCTACTCGTAGTGGCCAAAACAAGTCCAAAAAGCAGTCTTCCACCCGTCGCCCTCTCGGATACGTATCAAGTTGTAGGCCATCCCGGAGATCCAACTTGGTAAATACGGTGGCCGACCCAAGCCTTTGAAACAGTTCAGGAACAAGTGGGAGAGGATAACGGTTCTTGACGGTGACGCGGTTTCACTCCCGATAATCTATGCACGGGTGGAGGGTATTATTATTTTCCACAAAGAAGATGCTTGCCCCAGCAGGGGACGTGGAAGGTGGGATGAACCCTTTGGCCAGGTTTTCATTCAAGTAGGCCTTGAGGGCCGATAGCTCAAGTTCGGTCAGAGGATATATGCGGCCGAAAGGGACCTCGGTTCCAGGGAGCAACTGGATAGGGCAGTCATAGGCCCTGTGGGGTGGTAGCTGGTCTGCCCCTTTCTTGCTAAACACGTCAAGGTACTCATGGTAGGCTGATGGCACAATATGATGGGTTTCCGAGTCGGTGTCAGAGTCAAGGCTCAGGAGTGAACACTCCCTGACGGAAGCAGACACTGTTGTCCACAGTAAGGGGACAGGAATTGGATGCATCCCGAGGACCAGTTTATGTTGGGGCTATGTGCCCGGAGCCAGGGGAGCCCCAAAATGACAGGGAACAGGGGTGAGGCTATGACATCTAGGATGAGCAACTCCTGGTGTCCATGAGGTGTGGAAGCCGGGATGGGTTGAATTTCCATGGTGACCTGGCCGGATTTAATGGCCGACCCACCTTCCAGGCGGACCGTCATCTTATGCGCCTTGGGGCGCAGGGGCATCTGGTGTAGCTTTGCGAAGGTCTGGTCCACAAAACAGCTAAACACCCCTGAATCAATAAACGCTGACACTTAGATGCTCCCTCCAGGCAACTGCAGGGAAGCAGAGAGAGTCAGATGAGACATATCATTACAGGCTGGGATTGAGTCCAGGTTGGTCGGAAGGGGCCGCTTACCAGCTTTGGCAGGACAGGTCCTCACCATGTACCCAGCCTTGCCACAATAAAGGCACAGGTTCAGTGCCGGGCGCCGCTGTCTCTCCTCCAGGGTGAGAGATGGGTGCAGCAGGCCGATCTGCATTGGCTTAGGCAGGTCTGTGGGTGCAGATGGAGCTGGTGCCGGGACCTTACGACCGGGCACCCGGGGCATCATCCAGGTTAGGCGTGAGATAGGAGGGGGTCCCACAGCTTGCTCGGCCTGGCGTTCCCTGAGCCGCCTGTCTATTTGGATGGCCAAGTTAATTAAAGCATCCAGGGTCGCAGGCACCCCGACGCTGGCAAGTTCATCCTTCAGCGGCTCAGCCAAACCCATCTTGAACTGGTAGCAGAGTGCGGCGTCGTTCCACGCTGTGTCTGCAATCCAACGCCAGAACTCTGCTACGTAGTCCTCAGCGGAGCACCGACCCTGCTGTAGGGCGTGCAAAGTGGCCTCGGCTGTAGGGTGGGGGTCCTGGTACAGCTGGGCCATGACATCAAAGAAGGCATCCAGGGTGGCAACTTCGGGTGCTCTCTGTTCCCAGAGGCGATGAGCCCAGACCTAGGGGTCACCCTGCAGCAGAGAAATGACCAGACGCACCTTAGTGCTTTCGAGAGAAAAGGTGCGTGGCTGCAGACCCAGGTACAATTCACAGGAACTGCGAAAGGTCTGAAACTTGCTGCGGTCCCCTTTGAACTTGTCAGGCAATGGGACCTTGGGCTCAGAAGGCAGCGCCACAATGGTGCGGGCCGCGGCGGCTCCACCCCTGGATGTGGAGGGAGCAGAGAGCTCACGCATTTCCCGCACTTCTCCCTGCAGCCGGTGTAGCCTTCCTGCAGGTTTTTCGCAGGCTTGTGTGAGCCGGGCCAAATGAATACACAGTTCATCCATGGGAGAGGGTGTTCCCTGTGCAGACTCAGACATGGCTGTCCGTTACTGTCACGATCCTGGTGGTGGAGTCTGTCTTAGCAGGGTACAACCACTCTTACACACCCGATTTGGGGACCCCTGGTAGTGTAGACAGGAAGTCCCGGAGTGCGGGATGGCACGAGGGCTGGATGGTCACTGGTGGTGATATGAGGCTCCAGGTGGTCGTGCAGACTGAAGGAAGGTCGTGCAGGCTGGGTCAGCAACTGGCGGGTCAGAGAGGCACAAAAGGGGCAGGCAAAAGAGTAGTCAAATTCCAAGCAGAGTTCGTTTACAGGCTGGCGGCAAAGTACAGAGGGGTCAGGCAAGTGGATGGTCGTGGATTGCCGGGGTCGGTGCAGGCAGACAGGTAGCAGGTCAGAGCAAGCCGGGTCAGTACACAGCAACAGGAACAACACAGGAAGCAGGTCTCAGGAAGGAGAGCTGAAGCTCACAGGTACTCAGACGCTGTAGAACGGACAGCACCTGCTGACAGGTGCAGAAAGCTTAAATAGGGCCGTTTGGCGCCGTTTCCGGCACAGGCGTGCGCACGTGGACGGCAAAAAGAGTCCAGAAAAGGGCCTGAGTTCACCAGGCCAATCCTTTCCTAACACTGTCCTTCACAGCAGCAGCAGGAACCTCTCCCTATAGGACTATGAGATGATTTTAGAACAATAATCAGTCCCTCACAGCAGCAGCAGGAACCTCTCCCTATAGCACTAGGAGATGATTTTAGAACAATAATCTGTCCCTCACAGCAGCAGCAGGAACCTCTCCCTTTACTATTATGAAATGATTTTAGAACAATAATCTGTCCATCACAGCAGCAGCAGGAACCTCTCCCTATACCAGTATGAAATGATATTAGAACAATAATCTGTCACTCACAGCAGCAGCAGGAACCTCTCCCTATAGCTCTATGAGATGATTTTAGAACATTAATCTTTCCTTCACACCAGCAGCCGGAACTTCTCCCTATATCACCATGAGATGATTTTAGAACAACAATTTGTCCATCACACCAGCAGCAGAAACCTCTCCCTATAGCACTATGAGATGATTTTAGAACAGTAATCTGTCCCTCACAGCAGCAGCAGGAACCTCTCCCTATAGCACTATGAGATGATTTTAGTACAGTAATCTGTCCCTCATAGCAGCAGCAGGAGCCACTCCCTTTAGCACTATGAGATGATTTTAGAACAGTTATCTGTCCCTCATAGCAGCAGCAGGAGCCTCTCCCTTTAGCACTATGAGATGATTTTAGAACAATAATCTGTCCATCACACCAGCAGCAGGAACCTCTCCCTCTAGCACTAGTAGATGATTTTAGAACAATAATCTGTCCCTCACAGCAGCAGCAGGAACCTCTCCCTATAGCACTATGGGTTGATTTTAGAACAATAATCTGCCCCTCAATTAGCAGCAGTAACCTCTCCCTACATCAATATGTGATGATTTTAGAACAATAATCTGTCTCTTACACCAGCAGCAGGAAACTCTCCCTATAGCAGTATGAGATGATTTTAGAACTGTAAAATGCCCCTTACAGCAACAGGAGGAACCTCTACCTATAGCTCTATGAGATGATTTTAGAACATGAATCTGTTCCTCACACCAGCAGCAGGAACCTCTCCCTATATCACTATGAGATGATTATAGAACAGTAATCTTTCCCTCACAGCAGCAGCAGGAACATCTCCCTTTACTAGTATGAAATGATTTTAGAACAATAATCTGTCCATCACAGCAGCAGCAGGAACCTCTCCCTATACCAGTATGAAATGATTTTAGAACAATAATCTGTCATTCACAGCAGCAGCAGGAACCTCTCCCTATAGCACTATGAGATGATTTTAGAACATTAATCTTTCCTTCACACCAGCAGCCGGAACTTCTCCCTATATCACCATGAGATGATTTTAGAACAACAATTTGTCCATCACACCAGCAGCAGGAACCTCTCCCTATAGCACTATGATATGATTTTAGAACAGTAATCTGTCCCTCACAGCAGCAGCAGGAACCTCTCCCTATAGCACTATGAGATGATTTTAGTACAGTAATCTGTCCCTCATAGCAGCAGCAGGAGCCTCTCCCTTTAGCACTATGAGATGATTTTAGAACAGTTATCTGTCCCTCATAGCAGCAGCAGGAGCCTCTCCCTTTAGCACTATGAGATGATTTTAGAACAATAATCTGTCCATCACACCAGCAGCAGGTACCTCTCCCTATAGCACTAGTAGATGATTTTAGAACAATAATCTGTCCCTCACAGCAGCAGCAGGAACCTCTCCCTATAGCACTATGGGTTGATTTTAGAACAATAATCTGCCCCTCAATTAGCAGCAGGTACCTCTCCCTATAGCAGTATGAGATCATTTTAGAACAGTAATCTGTCCCTCACAGCATCTGCAAGAACCTCGCCCTCTAGCACTATGAGATTTTTTTAGAACACTAATCTGTCCCTCACTCCAGCAACAGGAACCTCTCCCTATGGCAGTATTAGATGATTTTAGAACAATAATCTGTCCCTCACAGCAGCAGCAGGAACCTCTCCCTATAGCAGTATGAGATGATTTTAGAACAGTAATCTGTCCCTCACAGCAGCAGCAGGACCCTCTCGCTATAGCACTATGAGATGATTTTAGAACCATAATCTGTCCCTCACAGCAGCAGCAGGAACCTCTCCCTATAGCACTAGGGTAGGATTTTAGAACAATAGTCTGTCCCTCACAGCAGCAGCAGGAACCTCTCCCTATAGCAGTATGAGATGATTTTAGAACAGTAATCTGTCCCTCACAGCAGCAGCAGGAACCTCTCCCTATAGCAGTATGAGATGATTTTAGAACAGTAATCTGTCCCTCACATTGGCAGCAGGAACCTCTCCCTATAGCACTAGGAGATGATTTTAGAACAATAATCTGTCCCTCACAGCAGCAGCAGGAACCTCTCCCTACAGCACTATGAGATGATTTTAGAACAATAATCTGTCCCTCACGGCAGCAGCAGGAACCTCTCCCTATGGCACAAGGAGATGATTTTAGAACAATAATCTGTCCCTCACACCAGCAGCAAAAACCTCTCCCTATAGCAGTATGAGATGATTTTAGAACAGTAATCTGTCCCTCACAGCAGCAGCAGGACCCTCTCGCTATAGCACTATGAGATGATTTTAGAACAATAATCTGTCCCTCACAGCAGCAGCAGGAACCTCTCCCTATAGCACTAGGATAGGATTTTAGAACAATAATCTGTCCCTCACAGCAGCAGCATGAACCTCTCCCTATAGCACTAGGAGATTTTAGAACAATAATCTGTCCCTCACACCAGCAGGAGGAACCTCTCCCTATAGCACTAGGAGATGATTTTAGAACAATAATCTGTCCCTCACAGCAGCAGCAGGAACCTCTCCCTATAGCACTAGGAGATGATTTTAGAAGAATAATCTGTCCCTCACAGCAGCAGGAAACTGTACCTACTCCAGTATCAGATGGTTTTAGAATGCTAATCTTTCGCCTCACAGCACCGCCAGGAACCTGTCTGTAATGCAGGATGAGATGATATTAGAACGGTAATCTATCCCTCACAGCACTAGGAAACTGAACCTAGTTCAGTTTTAGATGGTTTTAGAAACACACCGCTGGAGCCTGTGCTCTGATTGGATGGAGCTGCAGACCCAGAAGAAGCATGACGCCGGTCACAGCGGTGTGCTGAGCCCGCTGCAACAGCTTTGTTCCAATGTAAGGATTGCATGATGAGCTAGTATGTGCTGCATACTAGCTCATTATGTCTTTGCTTTGCATATTTTTGGTGATGGGGGGGGGGAGACTATCCAACCACTTTAATAATGACCCACAATTCTTTGAACCAGGCCACCCTGTAGAGCACCACAAATGTTAACAGAGGGTTAGCAGAATGCAGCAAGATTTGAGAATAATGACTCTCTTTGTTTTTCCTCTCCTCATGGCCTACAATACAGCCAGTGAGGAATGAGAACTGTCTGGTCGACTATGGGTTTGACCTTTGGAACAAGCATGTAGAAGTGCTCACAGGGGCCACAAGAGCCAGCAGGTCTTCAAAAAAGTTGTAGTTCTGTGTTTTGGGAGGCTCAACCATTTCCCAGATCTGTTAAGTCAAACAAATGTATTATTGAGGATAGAGTAAAGTCTAAACTTCCAACTGTTTTCAAATGTGCAATTTGGTTTTGTTCTGTAACTGATGGTTCCCGTCAAGATATGGAGGAGGTGGAGGTGCAGCCGGAGTTGTCCCCCCCACCCCAAAGTTGTAAGTTTGAATCTTTACTTTGTGTATTGTTGTTTTAGTGTTGAAAGTATGTTAGTTGTTTAAAATTGGTTTATGTGTTGTTCTTTATTTATGTAGCTGAAGCTCCAGGACCGAGCCAGCCAGCTCAGGAGGAGGAGGAGGAAGAGGATGAGGCAAATGCCCATGGGTCAACGCTGTTTTTACATCTGTGTAAGTAACTTTTAACAGCTTGAAGAAATGACAGATAATACCGCGCTACCACCTTCACAAACTGCGCTGATAAAGAAATTTTTTTCAATAATAAAAAGATTGTGAGAAGACTACTGCTTGACACTTCCAAAGTACCCCAAATACTGAAAAACATATGTATAATAAAAATAGTGAAGCGCAATCATGCAATTCTAAAACCATAAATTAATCTGTGATAAACTTCATACACTGCCCCCAAGTGGCTATAATAAGAAATAACACCCAATGGTATAGGTGAAGCTTAATAGCATATATAGGTGAAAAAATACACATAATCATAAAAAAGCGTGACATAAAATAAAAGCCAGTGTCACATTAAATAGATAAAGTGCAAGTATGCTTAGTGAAATCCACTCAGTGCTGCAACTCCTGCTTGACAATAGTAATAGATCACTGTCAGCAACAGGAATCCAAGTAGATATCTTGAATGAAAGAACAAGGTGCTTCCAAATGTGCAGGCACACACCACCACCCAGCGATATACTGCGCTCACCTCCAAGAGCGACCCCACCTGGGTAAAGTCACACGATCCCCACTGGGGTATAATCCTTCTCCTCTGTGTGAACTCAGTGTGCCTCAGAGTAGTAGGAATCCATATAAACAGAGAAGAATCTCACATAGCGCTGAACTGTTTAAAATTAGGTATTTTAATAAGACAGGTATAAAACACTCACATGGTCCTGTGTACTACCACCGGTACACTCGGGTGCTGCATTCAGTGTAAAATCAATACGGTAACTTTATAGCAGAGTGCCCACGGCTGCTGTGGATACAAGGACATCAATGCCTGAATGTCACGAGGCTCCTTCCCGACGCGTTTCATCACTAGGTCACGTGACTTTATCAAGGGGTGTATGCTAAGTGACGTTCGTGTTCTTTTATAGTAGTTATGGCCACCAGTATTTGTAGTTATGGCCGTTCCCGCCATTGACCCTAAGGGCAGGAGGAAGGACAGGTCGCAAACCAGCCAAATATTTTGTTCATACGCCTGTCTCTGAACCAGCCAAATGCATATAGCAGGGTGAAAACCTATACGCCAGAAAAACCGAGATTCCCACACCTACGAGGCCACGATCGCCATTGCCTGTACGGGCATAGATCTAGGCATCATGTGACACACGCTGTAGTGTACACAAGGGCGGGACCACCCACCATTCGCTCGGTTACGAGAGTATAGCCGGATGTTAAACATCCATAAGTAGGACGCCATTTTATTGAAGATAAATTTGAATTAAAAATACAAGGCTGTGCAGAGCGGGTACCTCCGTGACATAAGATTAGAAAAATACGTATTACCCAGGTATGGAAACTAATACTTAAAACTAATTTTATTATAATTTTAAAAAAACGATCCAAACCCAAATTTTAAAACCAAAAATAAAAATATAATAAGAATAAAAATAAACATAAAAATAAAAATAACAATTAGACCGCAGTCAATCAACCTATGACCCGACACATGCTACTGCCAGAAGCCGTAGTGGACTGCTGCTAGTGAGTTATCCTTGCACATAAAAATAATAAACAGAGACAAATGTAATGTATCCATATTGAGACCAATAAAGAATACCACTCAAGATGATTAATGTGAACTCGTATTATGGAACCATCCCATACCAACCCTTATACTCCATACATACCACAGGACTCATCCTGAGCCTGTAGGGAATTGAATGGGGACACAATCTCTCAGAAGAGAAGAAAAAAAAAATTATCTTTTTTTTTTTTCTATTTTTAGAAATCAGAAATAAAGCAATTCAAATCAAAGTCCACATTCAACCCCTTCGGTTTTAAGGATTGCCTCTCGTAAATCCACCATGATTCACGTTGACTGATGACGCATGGAGTGAGCAGACGCGGCTTCTCTCGGCTCCCGCACGGATCGCCTCATAGACGGCTCCAGGCACAGCAGAAATCAGCAGAAACCAGCCACCAGGATTGGTAATGGGGGGGAAAGGCAAGGGGGACCCCCACAAGACCCCGAGACAGCAAAATAACGGGGAAATAGGCAGATTTTTTGCCCGCTCAGATCAAGCACACAGCGGCCCCTCTGCCTCTAAGATGGCGCCGGCCCGCTCCAGCACGCGCCACTCACAGCAGGGAAGCTCCCCTCCTCCCTCGCAGATCAAGACCAGGCTTCGGGCTCGATCTCCCCCGGATTCTGAACAGGGTTCTCTCAGATCAGAGTGCCATTCCCCGGATTCCCAACGCTCGGGCTCTCACTGGGACATGGAGGCTTATATTAAGGCCCTCCCCACGCGACATGACTTTGAGGCCTATGTTCAGAGACTAGAGTCGGCCTATAAGCAAGAAATCTCTGAACTCAGGAGGGATGTCACGGGGCGCATAGAGGACATAGAACAGAGCGTGGATGATACAATTGCGGCTGTTAATAGTCACGAAACAATTTTACACGAACACACCGCACAAATCCAATATTTAATGCTGCGCCAAGATGACCAAGAGAACAGGGTCCGCAGGAATAATATTTGCATACGGGGCCTGCCAGAAACGGTGCCGCCAGCGGATCTCTCCTCTGCGGTGAAAGCCATTTTCAATGAACTCCTACAAAAGCAGAAGGATGACCCCCTTGAGTTGGACAGGGTGCACAGGGCCTTAGGCCCCCAAAATCCAGACCCGTTACACCCCAGGGACGTCATTTGTAGAGTCCATTTTTTTGCTGTGAAAGCTGACATTATGCAAGCCGCACAGCAGCAGGATGGTATTCAATTTAATGACTCTCAAATTTTGTTACTCCCGGATCTCTCCAAACTGACACTTGACCTGAGAAGAGCATTAAAACCCCTAACGAAAGCCCTCTCTGAAAAACAGATTAAATATCGTTGGGGCTTCCCCTTTCAATTGTCCGCAACTCATGAGGGCAAAACTGCGGTCCTTCGCACCCTAGGGGATCTCCCTAACTTCCTTGGCACTTTTTCTTTACCCCAAATACGCATACCAGATTGGCCTCTACCTATGCCCAATGCAGGCCTTCCTGTCAATCACGGTTGGCAACCACGTACGAATGGGAAAAAGACAAGATCCAGATCCAAAATGTCTAAAGCTTCTGAAGGTTGAACTTATTTTGTCACCACCAGGATTTTTGTTCAATGTTCACACGTTCAAATGCTCTGAAGCACAATATAGGTGCACCTTTTCTCAACAGCAATTTCTGTTCTCATTTTTCCATTTTAGGTTGTTGTTCTAAATTTCTATTGCTCTCTTTCAAGCCCGGTTTTGTTTGTTTTATTTTTTGCCAGTCTGAGACATCAGGTTCTGTGAGACTGAGAGTATCTGTTCTTCCCTCCCAGAAATATAAACAATACCCTCCTGTTTGGATCTATTTACGTGATCCACCACTTGGCAATCCCTGGAATACAGTTTATGGAACTTCCCTCTAAAACAGTGGTGCTGATATTTCCCTCTATCTTGCAAGCAGGAGAACTGTGCTAAAACTGGCCCATTTTTCTTCTGTTATATTGTATAATATAGTTCAAGTTACTTTGTAATGGCTGGCTCTGTCCGTGGGCCAAGCCGTCACATAATAATGAGACTTGACAAATTCTTATAGTTTTTATGGTAGATCCGTGCGGGTCACCCTGTGTGTCAGTTACGTACCCCACCTGGCACCCATGGCGGTCCTTTTTGATGCTTCTTTAGCTAAATGGTTTGATAGACCCTTAAGGTCTTTTTTGATGCTTCTTTATGTTTCTCTCTCCCTATACCCCTATTGTTTCATATGGGGAATGTTTTTGTTTTTCCTTTACAAAGGTGACTATTCACAAAACTTGCACCTGTCATATCATATTAATCTGGGCAGGATCGCCACCTGGTGGATACACAAGGCGATCTATTGGGCCTCTTTGCTAAAACTAATACTTAGAAATACACACCTTTGCTCTCCCTCTTTGCGTCCTTTTTATATCTTGCTCTGTTCTCTCTATTCCTTTTCTACCACCTCCTCTCTCTGCTGTCTACTCTCCTTTGTCCTGGGTTCGACGAGTCTACCTTTTATTAATCCTTACCTCATAATCTTAAAATTTCGGAATGGCTCATAACCACTATATGAAAATCCCCTCTCTTAATTGCAGAGGATTTAATACTCCAGAAAAAAGGAGTCAAATTCTCCACCATTTCCACAAAATGCGGACACAAGTCCTTTTACTACAGGAAACTCACTTCAGGACCGACACGGTACCGAAACTCCCTCTTAGACATTATCCGACCTGGTTTCATAGTACCAATCCATTAGCTCGCTCAAAGGGATTATCCATAGCCTTGCATGCATCCTTCTCCCCAGAAATTCTGGATTCATTGATTGACCCTCTAGGAAGATTTATTTTTCTTAAGATAAAATATTCTCAAATTGTATATACGATTGCTAACGTTTATTTCCCTAACCAGGACCAGCTGGGATTCCTCCTCTCGGTGACTTCTAAACTGCGTAAATTCGGCGCCATAAATGTTCTCATGGGCGGTGACCTGAATTGTGCCTTGATCCCATGTCTGGACACGTCGTCCGGTAAGTCTTCTCTCTCCCTGGCTTTTTCGACCAAAATACGTACAATACTGGCAGACCTTTCCTTGGTAGATGTCTGGCGAGTCTTGAACCCGTCAGGCAGGGATTACTCCTACTATTCCCCAGCACATTCCTCGTATAGTAGGATAGATTATATCCTTATCTCCCAGACCCTCCTAGACTCCAAACCCAATGCCACCATTGGCATGACAATATGGTCTGACCATGCACCTGTACACCTCTCCATGGGTTCCCCGCCTCCCTGTAGGCGCGGACACACATGGAGATTGAATGACAACTTATTGAGTGACTCGTCTGTACCCAAGCCATCTCCCAGACTGTTAAGGACTTCATAGCTGACCGCGTTAAAGACGATACGTCACCTCTTGTAAAATGGGAAGCTCTTAAATGTGTTCTGAGAGGTATTTTTATACAACAAGGGGCGAGACTCAAAAAGATGAGATCCGCCGAGATATCCTCTCTTCTTTCTAAGATCTCTGCACTAGAGGCCTCACATAAACGCACGCTTGACAGTGATACCCTAATTGACCTCTCAAATGCTCGAAGAGATCTTCTGAGACTTCTCTCAGAGCATTCCCTAATAGCCAGGGACAAAGGCAGGGCGATACATTACTCCCAAGCCAACAAGCCAGGTAAGCACCTTGCCCGCATCCTTCAACCAAAAAGTATTAGAGCTTCCATTCCTTTCTTACAATCTCCAACGAAGGGTAAAATTTTCACGAATACAGACATCGCGGAAGAATTCCGCTCATACTATCATAATTTATATAACCTTCCCCAAACTGTCTCACCACGAGACATGACCTCTAGCTCACAACAACAATCAGATCTGCTCACTTACATCCAAGAAACGGCCCTACCCGTCATACCACCAGCAGAAGTGGAAGCTCTAGAAACACCGCTTGCCACCACAGACTTTCTCCAAGTCATCAAGACCCTGAAGAATGGGAAAAGTCCGGGCCCGGACGGTTTTACAGCCCGTTTTTTTAAAACATTCGCACCTCAGCTTGCACCATTATTAGCCTCTGCCTTCAATTCTATTGCTGATGATAATCCCCCTCCCCCGTCCTTACTGAGAGCTCAGATAGCAGTAATCCCCAAACCAGGAAAAGACCCATCTCTTTGTAGCAACTATAGGCCCATCTCACTACTAAATTTAGACCTTAAACTATATACCAAAATTCTGGCCACTCGAATATCGCCCCTATTACCTTCCCTTATACATGGGGATCAGGTGGGGTTTGTCCCTGGCCGAGAAGCCAGGGACAACACCACAAAAACCCTCCATCTCATTTCCCACGCTCAAAAACATCACATACCCACTTGCCTCCTATCGTGTGACGCGGAGAAAGCATTCAATCGGGTCAGTTGGCCATTCTTACGTCACACTTTAGAACAAATTGGTCTCGGCCCAATCATGCTCCAACGCATTATGGCTGTCTATTTGTCCCCCACTGCTGCGGTTCTTGTTAATGGTATCCAATCTCCCCTGCTGACTATCGCAAATGGTACCAGGCTGGGGTGTCCTTTATCACCCCTACTGTTCGCATTGATAATTGAACACTTAGCCCAAGCCTTGAGAGCAAACCTGTCGATTCATGGTATACCTACCGCCTCGACCCATAATATACTCGCTCTCTATGCGGATGACCTCTTATTGTATTTCACACAACCCCTGATCAGTATACCCACAATTCTACAAGAAATACACAGATTTGGGAGTCATAGCAATAACCAGCTAAATCTATCTAAAACCGAAGCCCTTAACATATCCCTCCCTCAGCGCACACTCTCCCTACTCCAAACTAACTTCCAGTTTCAATGGAGGCAGAAGGCGATAACATATTTAGGCACCGCCATACCATATCATTACAATGATATTTAACTCTCTTAATTACAGCCCGCTCCTAACCAAAATTAGACGATCATTAGAACTACGATCGGACCTCAACCTGTCCTGGTTGGGACGCATTAGTGTCTTAAAAATGGACATTTTACCAAAACTCCTCTATCTGTTTCAGACTCTTCCCATCACCCTCCCGATGGCGTTCTTTCGCAGTCTTAAGACCTTAACAATTAACTACCTTTGGCAAGGGAAACACCCTAGACTCAAACATCAACTTTTATGTCAACCGAAAATGAGAGGGGGATTGGGGCTTCCTGATTTTGACACATACTATACTTTCTAGGCTCCTAGAGTGGTTTCCGCGACCACTTACCAAATTGTCGGTTAAGGTAGAACAAGATGTCTCCCCTGTGGACCTACGTGCTCTCCTATGGGGCCACGTAAATACCTATAGACAATACCACACATTGTCTCCCCTGACTGTTTCTGCTCTACAGTTATGGTACAAGAGACGGGACAAATATATATTATCCTCAGATCCTAGCCCACTGTCTCCACTATTTGACCACCCAGAGGTCCCTGAAGGAATGGGAGCTCAATCCTTTGCCGCATATGACAGACTCTCCTGGCCCACGGCAAGACAATATGTACACCAGTTCACTGGAGACTTTGTGGAAGGTACCTCAAGGGAATCCACCAGACTCCCATGGCTCACCAAATTTCATCTCGCCTCATTCTGTAAGACCCTACATGCCACCAAACAAATGCACAGGAGTCTTAGAATGTACGAACACTTATGTACCTTGCCCGAGGTCCCACACCACTCGCTCTCTGAGATCTACAATATAATCCGGTCCAATATTTACCCTAAGTTGCCAGTGTACACTAGGATTTGGTCTGAGTCGCTGGGGAGGGAGATACCGGACGCAGAATGGCAGAAGTCCTTTCTGTTCACCCATAAATCATCAATATCCAGTTACGCCCAAGAGAAAAATTACAAAGTACTAACTAGATGGTATTACGTACCTACCTCCTTGCACCGAATCTTTCCTTCATGCACAGACATGTGTTGGCGATGTCCCCAAGAGAAGAGATCCTTCATGCATATCTGGCGGGAATGTTCACTTATAAAGCCTCTCTGGAACCAGATATTTCAAACTTACACGGACATATATGATGATCCCCTGGTCCCTAATCCCTCTATTGCTCTATTGTCTATTTTACCAGGTTCAGTCAAAACACAAAAATCGAGACTGTTACGTTTCTTCCTTACAGCAGGTAGGCAACTTATATCCAAATACTGTAAAGTCTCCACCACTCCTTCCTTCTCTAAAGGGTGGAGGAGGTGAATGAAATCATGCTGATGGAGGAACAAGCAGCCCAGGTACAGGATACTTGGGACAAATTTAAAATACTATGGACTATCTGGATTCACTACTCCACATCTGATACACTCAAATCCCGACTTACACAACCTTCCACCTCAACTAGGTGAAAGAGTCCATTCCCTGATAGATACATTTAGAACTTTATCCTAGTTCTACGGATTATCACTTAATTGCATAGGAGACTTGTCGAACCCTCCTCTTACCCCCCACCCCCTCTCTCTGCCTCTATCTATAGGCTTTTTCTCTGTGCATTACCTCATTTCCTCTCCACTCCATCTATTCTTTCCTTTTTTTCTTTCTTTTTATTCTATTTTCATAATTAACTGAGATATACCTCAACATGTAAAGTCAAACGAAATATTGACGTAAACTGAGGCTATCGCTCTGGGGATTACCTCCCCCTCTCTCTTTGGTCCCCTATGTTGGACCACAGGAAGAGGGGGACCCCCCCAAACCCCACAAGACCTCTTACAATGCACGCTCGGAAGGACGCTGTCAGGAAAAGACTGTTTCCTAGCCCTTCCGCGGTGGTGCGCGCGCCTGTGCGCGCGCACGCGCCGGAAACGGCACCTGGCGGCTCTATTTCAGTCAGCAGAGCCTGGTGGCCAGTGCTGTCCGCTCTACAGCGTTTCCTACACCTGTGACCCCCCGGTGACTACTTCTGTGTGACTTCCTGTTCCTGTTACCCCGGCTTCTCCTTCGGACCTGTTGATATCTGCCTGCATCTGACCCCGGCTTGTCTACGACCACCCGCTTGCCTGCTCCTCCTGTACTTCTGTTGCCAGCACGTTATCGACCCTGCCTGAACCCGACCATCCGTTTGCCTGATCCCGTTGTACCGCCAGTTGCCAACTCGGACTGAACCACTATTCTCCCGTCTTGCACAAGCTACCTTGGACTTCTCCTTACCACCTGAAGATTGTCCAGCCCTCGTGCCCCCCTGTGCTCCAGAGCTCCCTGTTCCCACTATCAGGGGTTCTCGAACCAGGGCCGCAAGAGAGGTTGCCCCCGCATAAGCCAGACTCTACCACCAGGTACGTGACAGAAGCGGACAGCCATGTCAGAGTCTGCGCCGGGGCCCTCTCCCATGGAAGAGCTATGCACACACCTCGCTGGACTAACCCAAGCAGTGCAAAACCTGCAAGAAGGATATGCACGCCTGGAAAACCAAGTTCAGGACTTGGCCACTCCTGATCCCTCCAGCAGGGGGCATACATCTCCCCGTACCACAGTGATCCGGCCCACGAAGCCTAGAGTACCTATGCCAGAGCGGTTTATGGGGGACCGCGGGAAGTTCAGGGCCTTTCGCAGTGCCTGTTACCTGTACTTTGCTCTCCAGCCTCACACGTTCTCCTTGGAGGCCACCAAAGTGGGCTTAGTAATATCCCTCCTCCAGAACGACCCCCAGGCCTGGGCTCATCGGCTACTGGAGCAGAAGGCTCCTGAGGTCTCCACTCTGTATGGATTTTTCAAGGCCATGGCCCAGCTGTATGAGGATCCACACCTGGCAGCCACGGCAGAAGCGACACTCCATGCCCTCCAGCAGGGTGGTCGCCCCGTAGAGGACTATGCAGCTGAGTTCCGGCGCTGGAGCGCTGATACCGCTTGGAATACTGCGGCCCTCTGCCACCGGTTCCGGCTGGGACTGTCCGAAGCACTTAAGGATGAGCTGGCACGTGTTGGGGTTCCCCACACCCTGGAAGCGCTCATTAATCTGGCCACCCAGATAGACCGTCGCTTGCGGGAGCGCAGCGCAGAGAGGTCCACAGTGTCCCTGCGCCCTTCTTGGATGCCTCCTCAAGCACCTAACCTTCAGGGTCCCAGCTCAGTGGCCACCTCCTCTTCACGATTACATCATGAGTCTAGGAGGGCTAGTTTTTTCCGCCCGTCTTTATCCTTGGAACAACGCCAGCGGCGGATGGATGGTAAATTGTGCCTCTATTGCGGCAACTCGGGGCATCTCATTAATAGTTGCTCCGCCAAGACTGGCAAGAAGCCTACTCCAGTTCCAGGGGACTCGACCCTGGGACTTCCAATCCACGAACTCCTCCGTAGGTTCTTCCCGCGTCCCTGTGACACCTGGAGAGACGCGACGCGAGGGCGTTCGCTGCCAGATAGACCCACCGGTCTAATTACTCGCGAAGGTCCCACACCCCTTGGGGTTGTGCACGGTCGAGTAGGAATTCACGAAGCCTGTCAGGGTCGGCCTTGGCCACCGTCTCCCGGCGTCATAAGGTTCGCCATAGTCGCGAGGTCGCGGCCTTGAGTCGACGTATCAGGAGATGCCCCGCTGGTGGGACGACCTCCCGTACCTCACAGCGAAGACGGCACCGACGGTCCACACC
>BLSH010549309.1:81055-114778 GCA_018402905.1 Glandirana rugosa
AAGAACCTACCTGTCCTGTCAGCGTCCAATCACCAGCGGTTGGTTTGGGCTAGCGGTCTGACCTCCAGTTCGAGAGGTGCGGAGAAGGATAGTATTTCAAGGAATAACGCGAGGACTCAGACGCGTTCCCAGAGGACGTCGTAGAACAATAAAAAGAGGTTTTTACACCGCTAAAGGACACACCGGCCCTACCGTGAAAGGCCCTACCTCTGTCCGTCCTTACACCCTACCATCGGCTCTAAGCGGGTTTTGCCTCTGACGAACCACCGTCTTACCCACCTTAACAACATCCGCTTGAGCCGGTTACCATTGTTCCTCTGGGTCAGTAGAACCCTTATCCTTCTCATCGTAGCCTCTATAACGAGGTCCCAGACCAACCAGGAAAGGCAAACTGGTAATCTGACACCCACTATACGACTGCTCTTCCGGTTGAACTAAGGGTTCTATCTTGTGTCCCTGGAGGTTTGAGCCCTCCACTTAACGTGGGGAGACAGACTATGGTGCAAAAAACCTTACGGCACATCCGCCTAGTGAAGTGCCTACTACCATCCCACATTCCTGCCTGTCTCCATCCCGGAAAGTGCCATCCCGGCCACACAGGAAATCGCCACATTTTTGGAGAAAAATAACAAGATGCTGCAGGAGACCCTTGCGCAGACTCAGGAGCGCAATAAGGAACTTTATGATAGGAAGAGGCGTGGAGAGCTTGACCTCCAGTCTGGCGATCGGGTTTGGTTGGCGACCACTAACCTGCGACTGTCCTGTCCATCCAAGAAGCTGGGACCAAATTTTATTGGACCTTTTCCAATTAAAAAGAGGATCAACAAGGTGGCCTATGAACTTGACCTGCCATCATCGCTCAAGATCCACCCAGTATTCCACGTACACCTCCTAAAGCCAGTGGCCAAGGACCTGTTTCCTGGACGAAGGTCGGCTCCACCTGGACCAGTGGTAATAGATGGGGAGGAGGAATTTGAGGTGGAATCAATCCTCGATTGCAGAAAAAGATCTGGAGGAATACAGTTTCTGGTAAAGTGGAGAGGGTATGGCCCTGAGGAGAACTCGTGGGAGCCGTAAAGCAATTTTCATGCCCAGGAGATGGTCAGAACTTTTTGGAGAAACAATCCAGCCAAGCGCGCCCAGATGGGCATCCGGAGGCTGCCCCTTGGGGGGGGGCAATGTCAGGAAAAGACTGTTTCCTAGCCTTTCTGCGGTGGTGCGCGCGCCTGTGCGCGTTCGCGCGCGCACGCGCCGGAAATGGCGCCTGGCGGCTCTATTTCAGTCAGCAGAGCCTGGTGGCCAGTGCTGTCCGCTCTACAGCGTTTCCTACACCTGTGACCCCCGGTGACTACTTCTGTGTGACTTCCTGTTCCTGTTACCCCGGCTTCTCCTTCGGACCTGTTGATATCTGCCTGCATCTGACCCCGGCTTGTCTACGACCACCCGTTGCCTGCTCCTCCTGTACTTCTGTTGCCAGCACGTTACCGACCCTGCCTGAACCCGACCATCCGTTTGCCTGATCCCGTTGTACCACACCGCCTGCCAGTTGCCAACTCGGACTGAACCACTATTCTCCCATCTTGCACGAGCTACCTTGGACTTCTCCTTACCACCTGAAGATTGTCCAGCCCTCGTGCCCCCCTGTGCTCCAGAGCTCCCTGTTCCCACTATCAGGGGTTCTCGAACCAGGGCCGCAAGAGAGGTTGCCCCCGCATAAGCCAGACTCTACCACCAGGTACGTGACAGACGCTTTCTAGTTGTCTGTCTTTCTGAACACAGTTTGGTCCTCTTCCAAACTATGACATGTCTACCTGAGTGATAGTATACTTCAAGAGCTTGATACACCTCTAATTACTTTGTATATGTATATGTATTCATACAACGGTAATGATACCTGAAATGTCTTGTGTATGATGAGGTCCAACCTGATTGTCTTTCAATGTCCTTTATATTTGACTACGACATGTACCAAAGATTTTTCATCTTAAAAACATATTCAACCATAAATTTGTCAGACCCTCTCCACTGCCTACGGTACATCTCAATTCCCCAAAAACTCAACCCCAACGTACTTTTATTGTGGAAATCCCTAAAGTGTCTAGATAAATGGTGATCTTTAAAACCGATCTTAATATTATGGATATGTTCCTGGATTCTTTTAGCCAATTTACGTTTGGTTCTCCCAATGTACTGCATCTTGCATGGACATTGGATGCAATATACAACTCCCTCAGTTTCACAAGTAATGAGATCCCTAATCTCGTATTCTCTATTGGTGGTGGTAGAGGAGAAGGTTTTTCTTTTTTTCAAATTGCCTCAAGTATTTGTGCAGCCTGCACATCCACTGCACCCGTAGAAGCCCTTATGATCAAGAAAGGTGGACTGTCTGTTTTTAGGTGGGTCCATAACACTTTATGGCGGGAGTATTGACTTCATTTCACTATCTTTCAAAAGGATAGGCCAGTGTCTCCGAATTATATTTTCAACTTGTTTTGCTTGCCTATTATAGTCTAAAAGTATTGCCCCTGAAAAGTCTTTTTTATCTCTTCCATTAGTGATCTTGCCCAGATTCTCCACTTGGATCAGTTGTTCTCTCTCCATATCTCCGACCTTTTTAATCTGTTCTTCAATCACCTCTTCTTCATATCCTTTGTCTATGAACCTATCATATGGGCCTGTTCATTATAGGTGCACTGTTGTGTGCAGTTTCTTCTAAGGCGCATGAATTGTCCCCGGGGTATATTGTCCAACCAAGTTTGATGATGACAACTCCCCTTAGGAATGTAGCAATTTCTATCTGTTGGTTTGAAAAATGTTTTAGTTGACAGTCTGCCTCCATTAACTTCAATTTCCAAGTCCAGGAATGTAATCTTCTCACTGCTGATGTGCCAGGTAAGTTCTATACCTTTATTGTTCCCGTCCAGCTTCCTTTGGAATGCCTCCAAGCTATTTACGTCTCCCTGCCAGATAAAGAAGATGTCATCTATGAAACAACGCTAGAGGACCAATTCTGGGGGGCCACAATCAAACACTTGGTCTCTTTCCCAGTTGTCCATAAATAGATTTGCCACGCTTGGGGCAAAACGTGCTCCCATAGCGATGCCTTTAATCTGTTGGAAAAACTTGTTGTTGTACCAGAAGTAATTGTGATTAAGGCAGTAATCAAGGCACTTCCTAATATATTTCCTCTGTCTCCTGCACAGTGTGCCATCTTTATCTAATGCCTGCCTCACTGCTTCTTGGGCATCCTCATGCTTAATGATGGTGTACAGGGAACCCACATCAGCAGTCACCAATAAACTAGGTCCTGTAATGGAGACTCGTTCCAATAGTTGTAGCAGGTGTTTCGTATCTTTTAAATAAGCTAGGGTCTGTGTCACCAACGGTTGGAGAAAGCCATCAATATATTGGCCCATCCGTGAACTAACTGAACCTATGCCATTAACTATCGGCCTTTCCGGTGGTCTTTCTGCATCCTTATGAATTTTTGGAATGGAATATATCACAGGTATACAACATACCGTGGGGACTAGATATCTGTCCTCCTTCTCCGTCAGGATCCTCTTCTGCTTTCCTTTTTCAACCAAACGTACCAATTTTTCCTTAAATTCCCCTGATGGGTCCTTTCTCAATACTGTATACGTACTGGGATCACTAAGTGATCTGTCCATTTCTCGTATATAGTCCTCTTTTGCCATAACAACTATACCCCCTCCTTTATCCACAGGGCGGATAATGACATTCTTTTTGTTCTCAATATCTCGGATTCCCTTACTCATGTAGGTTGGGTCCCTGTATTTCTTTAATTGTAAATCTTCCCACTCCTCCACCACCAATCTCTTGAAGACATCCACAAATTTGTTACCATTAATATTGGGGTTAAAGAGAGACTTGTTGCGCAATTCGCTATGTACAATTCGAGTGGGTTCATTGATTGTAGGCCGTACATTCCCAATTTTTATTTTCCAACAGCATGTATTTTTTAATATAAATTTTTCGGATGTATTTCTGAATATTGATGTATGTGTCAAATTTATTTTAATTCTTATTAGGGGCATATTTGAGGCCTTTGTCTAGCACTCTCATTTCTTCTCTGTTAAGGGCAACTTTACTAATGTTGTAAATGCCCTGACCTATCGTTCTCTTCTTCTCTTGTTGCTTCTTTCCCGCTCTACATCCTCTTTTGGTTCTCCTGATTCCAACCTCGGGTATGGTTCCTGTTGTTTCTGGGGGCCCTCCTGGTACCCCCATCGGTCTAAAAAATCATCCCGAGGGGGGTTCGGGTAGAAGTTGCCTCTTCTAGGCCCCTGGTAGTCTCTTCTTGGTTCCTGCTCATAATCATAACCAGGCTGATCTCTTAAAGGGCGGAATCTGTTATATGTTGGGACTGGACTATGGTAGGAGGGCCCTCCCTTTCTCCCATAGTTATAATTATAGCCATAACCCTGCCCGGGTCTGCCTCTTCTGGGGGGAGCCCTAGGTGGTCCTCTAGGGTTCCCTCTTCTGTTCCCTCTCACTTCCTTCCATCCCGGAGTCCTTGGTGTATCATAAGTGGAGTGACTGTTGTATTGTTGTTGATATGGTACCGCACTATTGGTCTTCTGTGCCTCCTCTGTTTGGGCCTTAGGGGTGCTTATATCAGTGTCAGTACCTTCTGCTGCACTGCCACTAGATCTAATAAGTT
Organism: Glandirana rugosa; assembly: GCA_018402905.1. NCBI lineage: Eukaryota > Metazoa > Chordata > Amphibia > Anura > Ranidae > Glandirana > Glandirana rugosa. Next base: position 85,740 of record BLSH010549309.1, read on the forward strand.
CCTGTTCCTTCAATTTGGTCTGCCACTTATAAACCTGCTTCTGGCTGAAATCCTTCAAGTCCCTCTGGTATTTACCGGCCTTTTTTTTCTTAGAATCTAAATCAGTTTTATCTAAGTTTTTATTAATATCTAACAATATTTTTTTTATATTCAGGTGTATCCTTAAAAGGTTCCACTCGGTCCCTGTGATTCTTTATCCCTTCATCTAATTTCCTCATTTTTCTCTGTTTTCTTTTTAATAGGAATTGGATCAATTCTTTACCTTTAAGGTTAAAGAACTCCTCCCACTCCTTTACAGATTCTTCATCTAGTAATCCATCATTGATGGGTAAATCCCGTCTCAGTTTCCTGGGAATGATGTCAGCCCTCAGCTATCTATCAAAGGTAACAACATCCCACCAGGTAGACACCTTTTTCTCTAATAATCTGCCCAATTTCCTCATGATATGTTCAAGATCCCCATTGGGTTCATTGTACTCTGAAAAAATCTCATCTAAATTGATGTTCCTATTGTCCATATAACCAAAAATGTCCATAGTAGCAGCAGTATAAGGATGGGATGACTACAAAAAGAAATGACACATAATACCGCGCTACCACTTTCACAAACTGCACTGATAAAGAAATTTTTTTCAATAATAAAAAGATTGTGAGAAGACTGCTGCTTGCCACTTCCAAAGTACCCCAAATACTGAAACACATATGTATAATAAAAATAGTGAAGCGCAATAATGCAATTCTAAAACCATACATGAATCTGTAATAAACTTCATACACTGCCCCCAAGTGGCTATAATAAGAAATAACACCCAATGGTATAGGTGAAGCTTAATAGCATATATAGGTGAAAAAATACACATAATCATAAAAAAGCATGACATAAAATAAAAGCCAGTGTCACATTAAATAGATAAAGTGCATAAGTGTCCATAAGTCTGCTTAGTGAAATCCACTCAGTGCTACAAAAACCTGCTTGACAATAGTAATAGATCACTGTCAGCAACAGGAATCCAAGTAGATATCTTGAATGAAAAAACAAGGTGCTTCCAAACGTGCAGGCACACACCACCACCCAGCGATATACTGCGCTCACCTGCAAGAGCGACCCCACCTGGGTAAAGTCACACGGTCCCCACTGGGGTACAATCCTTCTCCTCTGTGTGAACTCAGTGTGTCTCAAAGCAGTAGGAATCCATATAAACAGAGAAAAATCTCACATAGCACTGAACTGTTTAAAATTAGGTACTTTAATAAGACAGGTATAAAACACTCACATGGTCCTGTGTACTACCACCGGTACACTCGGGTGCTGCATTCAGTGTAAAATCAATACGGTAACTTTATAGCAGAGTGCCCACGGCTGCTGTGGATACAAGGACATCAATGCCTGAACGTCACGAGGTTCCTCACCGGCGCGTTTCATCACTAGGTCACGTGACTTTATCAAGGGGTGTATGCTAAGTGACGTTCGTGTTCTTTTATAGTAGTTACGGCCATCAGTATTTGGATACCATTCCCGCCATTGACCCTAAGGGCAGGAGGAGGGACAGGTCGCAAACCAGCCAAATATTTTGTTCATACGCCTGTCTCTGAACCAGCCAAATGCATATAGCAGGGTGAAAACCTATACGCCAGAAAAACCGAGATTCCCACACCTACGAGGCCACGATCACCATTGCCTGTACGGGCATAGATCTAGGCATCATGTGACACACGCTGTAGTGTACACAAGGGCGGGACCACCCACCATTCGCTCGGTTACGAGAGTATAGCCGGATGTTAAACATCCATAAGTAGGATGCCATTTAATACTTAAAACAAATTATTATTATTTTGGTTTTAAATTTTGGGTTGGGATTGTTTTTTAAAATTATAATAAAATTAGTTTTAAGTATTAGTTTCCATACCCGGGTAATGCATATTTTTCTAATCTTATGTCACGGAGGTACCCGCTCTGCACAGCCTTGTATTTTTTTTTTTTTTTTAAATCAGAAAAACAAGTTTTATTAAAGCAAAGAGCATACATGTGATGTGAATATACTTAAAATGACATGTCTATTACAGAAGTTTAAAGTAACACATGTTGGTCAGTTAGTAGCATGGTATACTCTACACTAGTGTTTGCTTCCCAATTGTTAAATACACAGCCAAGGTATCCTTTGCCTAGTACCAGTGTTAGGAAGAGTATGCTGGACAACCATTAATTTAAGACAAACTAAAACAATACAAAGTAAGAAAAGGAGAAAGAAGAAAAGAGAGAAATGGAGAAGAAAACAAGAATTTGGAACCTAGATCCCCCCCAGGACCATTCAATACCAGCATCTATAGCATTATAATCATAATAACGATGGATTATATTCTCACTCCGGTGAATATCCATACTTCACTCTCAAACTACCCCTGCAATAATCTGTCTTGTATGAGTTGATGCGGGGCCAGTCCTGGGACCTCTAGCCATGGTTGCCACATTTTGGAGAATTTCCCTGGGACCTTCCTATGCATGTACGTCACTTTTTCTCTAATAAGCAGACTATTAATTTGTTCCACCCATAAATTTTTCGTTGGTACCTTATCAGACATCCAAAATTTAGCAATGAGTTTTCGAGCCACAAATAATAATCGAAGCACCGCCACCCTTTCGTTCTGATTCAACAGTTCCTCATCCAGGGCCCCCAGCAAACACACCAGGGGATCCCCCGGAAGAGGAAAGCTATACACCTGAGATATAGTACTAATAACATCCGTCCAGTGCCTAAAGAGCTTTGGGCAGCGCCATAACATATGAATTAATGTACCCTCCTCTCTGGCGCACTTGGGACAAAGTGGAGTTGACCTCCTCCCCCACCTATGTAGCTGAGTTGGAGTTCTATACGTCCTGTGGAGAAGATATATATGAGATAGCTTTTGAGATGCAAAGACCGAGACCAGCGCAGCATTTTCAAGACACATATTCCAGATCTCTCCATCAATGGGACCCAAGTCTCTCTCCCATCCTGCCCTACAGGGCAGATTGGCTGTATCCTGCGACGAATGGAGAAGGGCGGAATAGGCTCTAGAAATCATGCCCTTTCCACACCTCTCCTTCAAAATATTGTTCATTAACGGATGTTCTATGGGGGTAATTTTCCGGGTTCTCTCTTGTGTCTGCAAGGCGTGTCTGATTTGCAGGTATTTGTAAAATTGTGTGTTAGGCAGGCCAAACTCTCTTTGAAGCTCAGCAAAGAGCTTCAGTACCTGACCCTTGTATAGCTGGGGTATGTATAGAATGCCCGCTCTTATCCAATCCTCAAAGCCTACCAACTTCTGCAGTTCTGGCAAGTTAGCATTTCGCCATATCGGGGTATATGCACAGATACCCTCCACTCCAAGGATGTTGCCCACATGTTTCCACATCATGTTCAGCATCCGAATTGACGGGAGGTCCGCCCTCAGGTGTGAGAAACCCGCCTCTAGTGCCACCAAAGGGGGTCCCTGATGCCCCTCTGGGAGCAATATATTGTGGATCGGATCCTGCTCGTCCATTAAGCCCCATGCACCCAGATGCTGGATCTGGGAAGCAACGTAATAATGCTTTGCATGTGGCACCGCTAGTCCCCCCTGCTCCTTTCCATATTGCAATGTATTTAAACTTATTCTGGCCTGTTTTTTACCCCATATTAATGCCCTGAATTGGGCATCTATCTGCATAAACCATTTTCTCGGCAACCAGATTGGTGTATTATGAAATATATATAGGAGTTGAGGGGCCCACACCATTTTATGAAATTTACCCTGCCAATGACCGACAGTGGGAGTTTTAGCCACGAGGAACATTTATCTTTGAATTTAGCTAGTAGCGGGATTGAGAACCCCGACAGTGTACCAAAATGGGTTATCAAGTCCATAACATTGCTCAGGGAGTGTTGGGTATCTCCCAGATACAACAGAGTGTCATCTGCGTACAGTGACACCGATTCCTCTCTATTGCCACGTATAAACCCCCTGATCTCCTTATTTCCTCTTATATGGATAGCCAACGGTTCCAGTGCCAGGGCAAACAGCAGGGGCGACAATGGGCACCCCTGTCGTGTACCCCTATGCAACCGGAACGACTCAGATAAGCTCCCATTTACTCTGACTCTTGCTGTAGGAGCCGCATAAAGTAATTTAATCCAGGAAATAAACCGCTGTCCTATTCCAAAGCCAGATAGTGTCTCCCAGAGATAGGGCCACTCCACACTGTCAAAGGCTTTAGCCGCATCCAGCGAAAATATGGCCCTATTTCCCGAGTTGTCTACTGGGATCTACATGTTAAGAAACAACCTTCGAAGATTTTGTGCTGTAGATCTTGTAGGGATAAACCCAGATTGGTCTCTATGTATCAATTTATGTATAATCTTTGCCAGTCTGTTTGCCAGTAGCCTGGCCAGCAGCTTGACATCACATGTCAGCAATGAGATGGGCCTATAAGAATCTGGCGAGGTTGCATCTTTTCCTGGCTTTAGTATGCCTATAATTATGGCCTCATTCATAGAAGAAGGTAGTTTGCCTGTACTCAAAGCCGAGTTGTAAACCTTTAATAGGGCTGGAATCAACTGGGCCGCGTATCGCTTATAGACTTCCGCCGGCAAGCCATCCGATCCCGGGCTCTGCTGTTACGCATCTGACCAAGCGCTGTCATAAGTTCTTCCTCAGTCAGCGGGGAGTCAAGAATTTCAGCATCTTTTGCTGAAAATGGGGCAGGGGATACTGAGATAAAAACCGGGTTATCTCTAAGTTGGTTGGAGAGACCTTAGAGGAAAAGACATCCTGAAAGAAGTCCTGGAACACCCTGACTATATCTGGAGCCAACAAGCATGTCTTTCCATCCCTGTCTGAGAGGGATTGTACATAACCTGCGGCCTGTTGCAATCTAGTAAGGACCGCCAACATGTGGCCGGTAGCCTCGCCTTCCTCAAAGTGGGATTGTTGCATAAAAAAAATTTATTTTCAGCCTTCTGCATAACCAGTTGCCTATGAAGCGCCTGGGCCGCTAGCCACTCCCTCTTAGTATCATCTGAGGGAGCCATCACATACCCCTCTTCCCGTTTTTTAACCTCCGACTCCACCAAGGACTCCCATTCTTTGGTCCCACTCTTAATTTTATTAATCATTGTTATGAATTGCCCCCTTAAGTATGCTTTGGCCGCATCCCACACCATTCCTATCTCCGCTGTTCCTTCATTAGTTCTAAAGTAACTTTGCAATAGGCTGGTAATTGGATCTCTGTGTGGGAAAAGCTCCAGCCAAAATGGGTTCAGTCTCCATAATGGCCTCACCTCCTGTACTGGTCCTACAATCTCCACCCAGAAGGGAGAGTGATCGGATACCCCCCTAGCACCATAGCCTGAGTTGCGAATGAGAGGGAGCATGGTACTATTAGCTAGCCCCAAATCTATTCTAGACATTCCCCCTGTTGCTACCGAGCAGCATGAGAACTGGCGTTGGCGGGGGTCGTGCATTCTCCATACATCTTGTAAGCCAATTTCTTGTAAAAACCTAGCAAATGCCGTTGGTCCCCTGAGGGGTTGCCTCACATTTGGACCTCCTCCTCCTCCTAGTTTGTCTAGGGAGTGATTCAGATAATTATTAAAGTCCCCTAGCAGCAATAGGGGAAGGTCAGGATATCGGGTAACATGTACTACCAATTCTTTCAAAACCGCGGCAGAGTATGGTGGTGGAATGTACACCCCCGCCAGTAAACATCCTATATTATTTATCCTACACAGTAGAAGTCCGTATCTACCCTCTTTATCTATAGTAACATCAATAGGGGAGAGTGGAGTACCCTGGCAGACCAAGACACTCACACCTCTAGAATACGACATATGCATGGCATGGTATTGATGACTAAATTGTCTGGTTGGGAATTGTGGCTGTTGGCCCGATGGGCTATGAGTCTCCTGCAAACAGATGACCGAGGCCTCAGTTTTTTTAATGGTTCTAAGGACTGCCAAACGCTTCACTGGGTTGTTGAGGCCTCTTACATTCCAGGAAAGTAACTTCAGTGTTCTAGCCATGACAGTCTGTTACTTATGACAGATCTCCACCTCCTCTCGGCCAGTGTGGGTGGTAGATTACTCAGAATATATCTCCCCCCGCTCCACTCATCATCTGAGTGATGCCATGGGTATGGTTCTTTCATGTGATATAGTTTGGTGTGAGAGAGGTCCGTGTATATATAGATTCCATCACACCCGATGTCCGAACAACTCCATCTCTGATGATCAAAAGGCCCTTGGGGGGGGGGTCATTGGGACCAATAAGTGTCAACAGGACACATAACCAGTTAACAACAAACCAGGGTAGTGGTTCCCACTGAACCATGAGGGGCAGCAGTAAAAGCTTCGCTCCTGGCTAGTACAGTCCGAGTCACAAAGCTTCATAACAGCAAGCAAAGTGTCAGGTTATACTGACATTGTAGTCCGAGTAAACATTCAACCGTTTGTAGCATCTGCCTTATCGCAATGATTCTTGTGGAGGTGCCAGCTACACCAGTAAAGCAGTCTTCTTAGCAATATATTCAGGCCATAGGTGATCTCCTTCCCCGTTCGTTGCGGAGCGTAGCCTCTTCTCTATCCAGCCATTGGGACGCTAATGCAGGCTTATCAAAGAAGTGAGCTTCACCTTTAACAATGATACGCAACCGCGCCGGGTATAGCATTGCATATTGAATTTCTAAAGCCCTCAGGCGGCGCTTCACATTCAGAAACTTTTCTCTTTTTTCTGTAGTTCTGCTGAAAAATCCGGGTAGAGTGATATTTTGGCGTTGTCCATGGTTAATGTCCCTGCTTTAGCGCGGGCCCCCACGAGGACGGCATCCCTGTCTTTGTAATTGAGCAATTTGAACAGAAAAGGGCGCGGCGGTGCCCCTTGTGGCGGAGGGCGCGCCGGCACTCTATGGGCTCTCTCAACAGAAAACATGGGAGAGAAAGTGTCCGATCCAAACGTTTGCATCAGCCACTTTTCTATGAAGGTTACTGGGTTCTTGCCCTCTACACGCTCCGGGAAGCCAATAGCCCTCACATTACACCTCCTCATCCTATTCTCCATGTCATCCAATCTGGCTGCATTTTGTGCAGTGATATGGATTGTATGTGCAACATCTCTTTGTATGGGGCCTAAGTCATCTTCTATAGAGCTCACTCTCCCTTCCATGGCTGCAGTGCGTTCCCTGAGTTTCTGCATGTCATGTCTCAGGAAAGACATTTCAGCTTCCATCCCCTTCACCTCCGTTGTCAGAGTAGTGAGGGAGACATTACATGTAGTCACTGCTGCAAATATGTCTCTGAGAGTGGGTTCCGGCTCGTCAGGCGGTGGGGCAACTGTTGAGGATAGGGCATGGGGGGACATCATGTTACTCACTGTGTTCCAGTCAATGTCCAAGCCATCGCCATTTTCCAGCGGGACCGTGTCCTCCGCATCTGCAGTATCATCTGCTGCCGCTGTGTCCTGGAATGCAGAGCGATCCTCCTTAGTCGTTTGTTTGGAAAAGAACTTGCTTGCAGCTTCCTTATACTTTTCCTTAGCAGACTTTTGTCCGCCGGCGCCATCTTGGCCCACGAGGTCCGCCGACCGGGGTTCTCTCTGCTTCTTTGACATGGCTCTTTCCCCTAATGCACACCCGTAGTCCGCCTCAGGGTACTCAGAAGGCTGCTGTACACATTTGTAGGTCGATCAGAAGCCTTTAGCTGGCAATCCTCAGGATATCATACAGGATACTCGTCAGAGCTCACTCTAAGTGCGACTGTCTACATCCGTCGCTCAGCCACGCCCCCAGCCTTGTATTTTTAATTAAAATGTATCTTCAATAAAATGAGGTCCTACTTATGGATGTTTAACATCCGGCTATACTCTCGTAACCGAGCGAATGGTGGGTGGTCCCGCCCTTGTGTACACTACAGCGTGTGTCACATGATGCCTAGATCTATGCCTGTACAGGCAATGGCGATCGTGGCCTCGTAGGTGTGGGCATCTCGGTTTTTCTGGCGTATAGGTTTTCACCTTGCTATATGCATTTGGCTGGTTCAGAGACAGGCGTATGAACGAAATATTTGGCTGGTTTGCGATCTGTCCCTCCTCCTGCCCTTAGGGTCAATGGCGGGAACGGTATCCAAATACTGGCGGCCATAACTACTATAAAAGAACACGCACATCACTTAGCATACACCCCTTGATAAAGTCATGTGACCTAGTGACGAAACGCGTCGGAGAGGAACCTCGTGACGTTCAGGCATTGATGTCCTTGTATCCACAGCAGCCGTGGGCACTCTGCTATAAAGTTACCGTATTGATTTTACACTGAATGCAGCACTCAAGTGTACCGGTGGTAGTACACAGGACCATGTGGGTGTTTTATACCTGTCTTATTAACCCCTTCCTTACCGGGCACTTAAACCCCCCTCCTGCCCAGACCAATTTTTGGCTTTCAGCGCTGTCGCATTTTGAATGACAATTGCGCGGTCGTGCGACGTTGTACCCAAATAAAATTTGCGTCCTTTTTTTTTCCACAAATAGAGCTTTCTTTTGGTGGTATTTGATCACCTCTGCGTCATTTCTGATCGCCGCTATAAACAAAAAATGAGCGACAATTTTGCAAAAAAGAACAATATTTTTTACTTTTTGCTAAAGTACAAATCCATTTAAAAAAATATTCATCAGTTTTGGCCGATATATATTCTTCTACATATTTTTGGTAAAAAAAAAATCGCAATCGACGTATATTGATTGGTTTGCGCAAAAGTTATCGCGTCTACAAACTGGGAATTGATTTATGGCGTTTTTATTATTTTTTTTTTACTAGTTATGGCGGCGATCTGCGATTTTTATCGGGACTGCGATATTGCTGCAGAAATGTCGGACATTTTTTACACATTTTTGGGACCAATGACATTTATTCAGCGATCAGAAATTTAAATATCCACTGATTACTGTATAAATGTCATTGGCAGTGAAGGGGTTAACCTGCAGGGGGCAGTGAAGGGGTTAACAAATGTTCCCTGGGTGTGTTCTAACTGTGGGGGGGCAGGGCTGGCCGGGACATAACAGATCTAACTGATCCCAGTGACAGGGATCAGTAGATCTGGTATGTCCCCTGTCACAGAACGGAGAACCGCCGTGTCTACAACGGTGGTTCCCCATTCTGAGGCTCCTAAAAGAGATCGCTGGGTCACCGACAGGCACGCTCGCGCAGCGTGCGGCGCGCGCGCCGCCGCTGCCGCCAGGGGGCACGCCAGGAGCGTGCACAGGGGACGACGTCCATGGATGTCGTCGGGCATTTCAGATCCACGCTGGAGCCGTACTTCGGCAATAGCGTGGATCTGGAGTGGTTAAAGTACCTAATTTTAAACAGTTCAGCGCTATGTGAGATTGTTCTCTGTTTATATGGATTCCTACTGCACACAGAGGAGAAGGATTGTACTCCAGTGGGGACCGTGTGACTTTACCCAGGTGGGGTCGCTCTTGGAGGTGAGCGCAGTTTATCGCTGGGTGGTGGTGTGTGCCTGCCCGTTTGGAAGCACCTTGTTTTTTCATTCAAGATATCTACTTGGATTCCTCTTGCTGACAGTGATCTATTACTATTGTCAAGCAGGAGTTGCAGCACTGAGTGGATTTCACTAAGCATACTTATGGACACTTATGCACTTTATCTATTTAATGTGACACTGGCTTTTATTTTATGTCATGCTTTTTTATGATTATGTGTATTTTTCACCTATATATGCAATTAAGCTTCACCTATACCATTGGGTGTTATTTCTTATTATAGCCACTTGGGGGCAGTATATGGAGTTTATTACAGATTAATTTATGGTTTTAGAATTGCATGATTGTGCTTCACTATTTTTATTATACATATGTGTTTCAGTATTTGGGGTACTTTGGAAGTGTCAAGCAGCAGTCTTCTCACAATCTTTTTATTATGGAAAAAAAATTCTTTATCAGTGCAGTTTGTGAAGGTGGTAGCGCGGTATTATCTGTCATTTCTTTTTGTAGTCATCCCATCCTTATACTGCTGCTACTATGGACATTTTTGGTTATATGGACAATAGGAACATCAATTTAGATGAGATTTTTTCAGAGCACAATGAACCCAATGGGGATCTTGAACATACCATGAGGAAATTGGGCAGATTATTAGAGAATAAGGTGTCTACCTGGTGGGATGTTGTTACCTTTGATAGATACCTGAAGGCTGACATCATTACCAGGAAACTGAGATGGGATTTACCCATCAGTGATGGATTACTAGATGAAGAATCTGTAAAGGAGTGGGAGGAGTTCTTTAACCTTAAAGGTAAAGAATTGATCCAATTCCTATTAAAAAGAAAACAGAGAAAAATGAGGAAACTAGATGAAGAGATAAAGAATCACAGGGACCGAGTGGAACCTTTTAAGGATACACCTGAATATAAAAAAAATATCGTTAGATATTAATAAAACTTAGATAAAACTGATTTAGATTCTAAGAAAAGAAAGGCCGGTAAATACCAGAGGGACTTGAAGGATTTCAGCCAGAAGCAGGTTTATAAATGGCAGACCAAATTGAAGGAACAGGAACTTATTAGATCTAGTGGCAGTGCAGCAGAAGGTACTGACACTGATATAAGCACCCCTAAGGCCCAAACAGAGGAGGCACAGAAGACCAATAGTGCGGTACCATATCAACAACAATACAACAGTCACTCCACTTATGATACACCAAGGACTCCGGGATGGAAGGAAGTGAGAGGGAACAGAAGAGGGAACCCTAGAGGACCACCTAGGGCTCCCCCCAGAAGAGGCAGACCTGGGCAGGGTTATGGCTATAATTATAACTATGGGAGAGAGGGAGGTTCCCCCTACCATAGTCCAGTCCCAATATATAACAGATTCCGCCCTTTAAGAGATCAGCCTGGTTATGATTATGAGCAGGAACCAAGAAGAGACTACCAGGGGCCTAGAAGAGGCAACTTCTACCCGAACCCCCCTCGGGATGATTTTTTAGACCGATGGGGTACCAGGAGGGCCCCCAGAGACAACAGGAACCATACCCAAGGCTGGAATCAGGAGAACCAAAAGAGGATATAGAGGGGGAAAGAAGCAACAAGAGAAGTAGAGAACGATAGGTCAGGGCATTTACAGCATTAGTAAAGTTTCCCTTAACAGAGAAGAAATGCGAGTGCTAGACAAAGGTCTCAAATATGCCCCTAATAAGAATTTAAATACATTTGACACATACATCAATATTCAGAAATACATCCCAAAAATTAATATTAAAAAATACATGCTGTTGGAAAATAAAAAAGGAAATGTACGGCCTACAATCAATGAACCCGCTCGAATTGTACATAGCGAATTGCGCAATAAGTCTCTCTTTAACCCCAATATTAATGATAACAAATTTGTGGATGTCTTCAAGAGATTGGTGGTGGAGGAGTTGGAAGATTTACAATTAAAGAAATACAGGGACCTAACCTACATGAGTAAGGGAATCCGAGATATTGAGAACAAAAAGAATGTAATTATCCACCCTGCGGATAAAGGTGGGCGTATAGTTGTTATGGCAAAAGAGGACTATATACGAGAAATGGACAGATTACTTAGTGATCCCAGTTCAGGCATACAGTTGTAAGGTAATGTGCAGGGATTTTTTTTTTAACACACACAAATCAGATGGCAGGGGTGGTCTCACCCCTGCCATCTGATTTCTGTAGGAATACACAGTTCACTCTGCAATCTGTGACCCGTTCTGGGTATGTCATTAACATTGTAATAACACCCAGAATGGTTTGCAAAGGGCAATCTGAAATGCCTGTGGGAGATAAGCGATGTGGGGACCGGTGGTGAATTTCACAAGTGTGAACCCAGGCTTAAACTTGGTTCACACTGCAGCGATCTGGGAAGCTTGCTAATCCACTGCGGGCTCCCGCATCGCATGTCTCCCAGCAGCAGTTCACCCTGCCCTATGTGAAATGCTCGGAGTGTCAATTAAAAGTTCATGACACCCCCAAATCAGTTTGCATATCACAATGCAAACTGCTCCATTGTAAGGGAATTAGATTGCATGGGTGTGCCCACCCATGCAATCCTATTATGCTGCTGTCCAAAAAAGTGTCCTGTGCAACAGTGCAATGTGATGCAAATTCGCCCATATTATCTGTATGGCTGAAATCCCATCGCACAAAGAATGCATGTGATTTGCAGTGCATTGCAAATCACATACAATGTGGGACATTGCTGCAGGGGGTGGCTGTGTTCACTCTGGAAAACGCAGTGGCTCACAGCAGGAGGCTGCTGCATCTCCTGCCGTTTGAGGTCCTATTTATGCATGAAATTTGGCCAGAATTTGTAGCCGGAATGGACCAAAAGATGCATACAGTCCTACTGGGAACTTTGCACCCCAGGCACTGCAGAGATGTGGGGAATGGCTCCATATAGAGTTGGTATGCAAATTGGATACAAGGAAACAAGCATACAATTTGCACTAGTGTCAACCCAGCCTGAATGTGATAAGGCTTAAGTGGGCCACACGCCCCTAAAGCATACTGTTCCTGCTTCTTGGAAAACAATCACTCAATATCATTTTTTTGTTTGTAAATTTAATTATCGAAAAGAGTTAGTGCCCTGCAACTGCATTTTCTTGTGAGCTGAGGGGAATTTGCAAGGTAATTGTTTTGAAAAACACATTTTGGTTGACTCTTGTTTGGATGCTACCAGAGAGGTAACGTGAACCTTTAGAGCCCCGGTGCAAGAAATTATGAAGGGCCCCCTGACCCCTGGCCAGGGCTCTTCCCACTGATCCTGGGGCCCTTTACTCCCATCACAGGCCCCTTTTTGCAGTAACGCAGTGGGGCCCTTTCACAAGTTCTGCAGCGTGGCCCCCTTTCTGCCATCTTTGGCCCTCCCCATGGTGGTGAAATGCCAGAGCCCGGCCACAATTGCAACCTTTGCAAATCTGATAGTTCCCTCACTGTTGTCAGTAGTTAGAAAGGTATATTTTCATTATATTATTTGGTTAACATTTCATTTTCTTTCTTTAACACATTTATTTGTACGTTTTTTTTTCTTTTTATTTTTAGGAGCTCTGTTGGGGGGCTTTGATGAGATATCAGGGGTCTAAACAAACCTCAAATATCAATTTACATCTGTGTAGCCTCAGCTGCACAGAATGAATGGACAGGAATAGCTGTGCACCAAGCCTCCCATTCATTCTGAAATGGAAGTATTGTAAAAACTGTTTACTATGCTTCAGTTATGAATGAACCAATTGGTGCCAATCACTGACTCTGTCCATTCAGAAAAGGAAGGAGCCATTAAATGACAAATTGCCCGACCCGTTCCCATCTCTCTATCATGACACATCTTCTACGGCAGCTGGCAGGAGAGAGGAGGGGCGAAGACTGCTGTGGGGGGGGGGGGACCACAGAAGGGACCCTGGGAACAGCAGAAGACAAGTAAACTGGATAGAGGAAAATGGAGGAGATTGGTTCCTCTAAATGCCACCCCGACATCCCTCCTATTCAGGGTCATGGGCCCCCTGGACCATGGGTTCCGGTTGCAATTGCAACCCCCCCAACCCCTATCGTTACACCCCTGGATGCTACAAATCCAGAGTTTTCAAACATTGCAGAGTTTCCCCTCCAATCACAAGCAACTGCACCAGCAGTGCACTGACAATTTAACTTACTAACATTACCAGTGTGAAGAAAACTACCTGCTAGCATGGGTCTTTCCCTCCACTTTGCCTAGGAAACCTAGAGTTCAGCTGGAGTCTCATCAAGATGGCAAACCAAGCCAGTGATGAGTGATCTGGTGGGGGTGTAAAGGGGGTGGATATTTTTTGTATTGAATGTTCGGAATATGTGTTGTCAGGAACAATTTTGCTTAATAGTTTTGCTTTTCTTTTTTTTTTAGCATCAAGTTCGGAGGAAGAACCCGATGGTGAGGAAGCTCCAGCCCATACTGTGCCAACGTGTAAGTCCATTTTAGAATTGGCTTGTTTGCTTTTTCTCTGCCTGTGTACAGAGGTGTGTGTTTGTTTCTCTGAATATCCTCAATTGTTAGAATCCTCTCAACCTGTGTTGTTTTAGGGACTAGTATTACCAGGGCACCCATCAGAAATGTTACAGATCCTTACACAGCTTTATACCTGGGCCCCTCCCGGCCTACCACCAACATTCCCCAGGGCCCGCCCACTGGGCATCCCACCACATATGCCCACTGGCCAGGGGTGTTCACATGTTGCAGCCACAGTAGGAATTATACACATAGAGGGACGCTTTGGGGAAGCAGGAGCACGCCACACAAGGACATGGGAGGTTGGGCCAGGAGAGTATCATAGAGCCTCCTGCCGTCCCGTTGGTGCCCACTATATCTAAACTGGCAGGTGCTTTACCCTCACCCCACCCCCCATGCTGGCATTGGTGTCCCTAGACTCCAGAAAAAAATCAAAAACTACACAGGCAGCACAGCCTCACCCGATGCTTGCAATAAGATCTTGCTTAGAACCATAGGTGCTGGAGGTCACAAACTTTTACCAGGTGTGGTCAAGGGGGCCCTCTCCATATGACCCAAGGTTATTTTTTGTTTTTGGCTGGGACTTGGGACAACATGTGTCCCTAAACCAGGTGTCCTCCTCCCATAGACTCCATTGTTAACCACTTCAATACCGGGCACTTAGGACACTTCCTGCCCAGACCAATTTTCAGCTTTCAGTGCTGTTGCGATTCGAATGAGAATTGCGCGGTCGTATGACGCTGCACACAAACAAACTTTTTGTCATTTTGTTCCCACAAATAGAGCTTTCTTTTGGTGGTATTTGATCACCCCTGCTGTTTTTATTTTTTGCGCTATAACAAAAAAAGGCCGAAAATTTTGAAAAAAAAAAACATTTTTCTTTTCTGTCACAAAAATTTGTATAAAGTACATTTTCTCCTTCACTGACGGGCACTGACGTGGCTACACTGATGGGCACTGATGAGGCTACACTGATGGGCACTGATGAGGCAGTACAGATTGGCACTGATGAGGTGGCACTGATAAGGTTGCACTGATGATGGGGCAAATATGCAGCACTGATGGGCGGCACTGACAAGCAACACTGATGGGCAGTGATACGTGGCACTGATATGCGGCACTGATGGACACTCCTAGGCGGCACTGATAAGTGGCACTGGGCACTGATGGGCACTGATAGGGGGCACTTTTAGGTGGCACAGGTGGGCACTTTTAGGTGGCACAGGTGGGCACTTTTAGGTGGCACAGGTGGGCACTGATAGCTGGCACAGGTGGGCACTGATAGCTGGCACAGGTGGGCACTGGTGCAACAAGCACTGTTAGAGATGGCACTGGCAGGCATCATATATGGGCACAGTGCCATCCCTACAGTGCATAATATGGCCCTTACCTGGTGGTCTAGTGGGGGCTCCCTGGTGGTCCTGGGTGGCCTCTGCATGACTTCCCTGGTGGTCCTGGGCGGCCTCCTTGCACTGTCCGGGAGGGGGGCTCCCTGGGGGTCCTGATCCGGCTCCCTGGTGGTCCAGTGGGGTGATCCTGAGGGTGGCTGTGCTGATAAACGTTCAGCGCAGCCCCCCCTGTCAGAAGAGCAGCCGATCGGTTCTCCGCTGCTCAGGTCTGCAGACCTGAGCAGAGGAAAAGCCGATCAACGGCTCTTCCTATTTACACTGTGATCAGCCGTGATTGGTCACGGCTGTTCACATGGTAAAAGGCTTCAGATCGAAGCCTTTTACCTCGGTCAGTAATGCGGTGGGTCAGACTGACCCACGGCACCACCGATTGCCGCGATGCACGCCCCGAGGGGCGCGCGATCGCGCATTATCCTGAGGACGTCAATAGACGTCCAGTCAGGATAATGAACCCCCCGCCCGGACGTCATTTGTCAATGCGCCGGGCGGGAAGTGGTTAAAGACTGCTAAAGTCTTTGTTGTAAGGGCCACTTGAGACACTGGGGCTCCTTACAATAGTCCTGCCTGTACCCCTCTGATGGCAGCCCTGAGTATTACCCAACCCATCTCCCCTCCCCTGATTTTTGAAAAAGGGATTTCAGGTGTTTTTTGTAGCACAAAGTCAAGGACACAGAGCTGTTAGGGCTAATTTTTACAGATAAGGTTTTTACTTTTAGGGTTGTATTCTGTGTGAAACCTTAGATCAGCAGGAATATATGCAAGGATGACCACTGTGCCAATGTCATTCTGAAGAAGCATTCACTTATTCACACACCTACTCCTTTGTTGTCAAGCATTCTGTTTTTTATGGCAGTCCTTTTGATTCTACTGTACATTTACTAGATTTTAAATGTACTTTTGGGGAACGTGTATTTGGAGGGCAGGACATAGGCAAATACTTCTATTATGAACACAAAAGAGGTATCCTTGTAACCCACCTTGACATGTGAATGGCAGCAATTTAGTCACACAACTTCCAACAAAACTACTTTGGACATGAAATTAACATGTTAATTGAATAGTTAGTGTAAGCCAGGGGTCAAGTTATTAGCTCACAACAACACTGGATACTTAGATGGGTAAAAAAAAATGCACTGAGACACAATTCATGGTTTTGTTTCTTTGCCACATATGTGATTCTGGATTTCAGACTTGTTTTTGCTTTTTGGTTCCCACAGATCCAAATATTGAGGAAGTAAAAATGAGGATGCGCTGGCTCAACAGTCGCCTCCTAAATTTGAAGATGATGCCTCCAAGGCAAAGTAAGCCACCCGGACTGGATAATTTTATGTAATTTTTTTCTTTTGCAGTTTTTTGCAATGTTAATTTCGTTTTGTTTGTAACGTTTCTATTTTTGCAAAAAAATAAAAACAAAAGTTAACCCTGCACTAACTTGCAAATGCCCTTTCCAATGTTTTACTTTAACACAATCTGAAACTGCAGTTCACAAGCATATACATATTTGCCTAAGTCAGATCAAGACTCTGCTAGCTTGAGGCACAATGGGCAGATTTTGCCCACTCCAGCTGCATTGCTGAAGATTCTCTCCTTAGGTGATGAGGGGGAAACAACAGGATGTGTAGCAGTTGTCAATAGGAAAACAACCACTTCCAGTGCCAGCTGTTACCTTAAATTTGGGGATTTGCAATGTTTGAAGATGAGTTTTTGCCATAGATTGCAACTCCTCTACAGTCAAATATGTCATTTGAAGACACCACAAAAAGAACCCTCCTAGATAAAGATTCATTTGATTGTACAATACCTTAACAAAACAGAATGAAATACAACATTTTTCGAGTTTACATTAACTCAAAAAATGAAGGTCAAATATTTGTAGAGGCTAATGGGGGTTGCACCAGCAGTTGACTAGCCCTTGTTGTTGGATTTTAAATGCTAAGGCGTTTGGGTTTTAGCCAGCCTGGTATATACATCTTTGAATTGATTAATCTGAAAACTGCTAACAAGTTTTCATGCTAAATAAAAACTTTTTAAAAAGCTTAATGACTATTTACAGGATTTTTGGAGTGTTAGCCAATCTTGCTCACTGCAGTTGGAGAAGATGGGCCTGTCTTCAAAGCATTTGCATGACTTTGTTAGCTCCATCTACAGGGGGCAAGCCTGCTTACCTCCTAAGGTCTTCCAAATTTTTGTTGGGCCACAACGTAACACACCATCATACAGAGACCTGTTGCAGACAGGATCAAGATGGGTGTCCTATTTGAACAGAAGCTGATATTTGTGCCAAGCCCCCCCCCCCCCACCCATCCCCAGCTTGACAATGCAATCAGACCATTGCCAAGGTGCAGGGCAATTCATGCATATCCAAGAGGATTCTAGCTCAATCCACCATACTTCACACCCAGTTGCCCTTAGCAAAATGATGGGCAAAGCAAATGAGAGTAGACTGGCAAAAGACAAGGCTGGAGTCCTAGACAGGTAGGTGCCCCAATGGTCCAACACCACTGCTACAATGCCTGACTACTACATGTGCTTGTCTGGTTTATGAAATGTTGGCCCTCTCAAAATTTGGGGGGGGACAAACTCTGCCAACAGACAATACTAAAAAATACCAAAAACAATCAATGGGGAGGTGGTGGCTGCTGCTGCTCGGGGGGCAGTTGTCAGGGGACCGAGGAGAGGGTAGGGACTTGTGAGGGTTGTGTTGAGGGGGTTGTGAAGGTGGAGCGAGTGGTTTGGAAGAGGGGCAGTGTTGAAGGGCCAGGCAAGTTGTGAGGGAGTTGGCTGAGGGGCAGTGTTTGGAGGGTGTCAAATGTGTCAAGCAAGTTTTGTATTTGGTGCTGTATAGTGTCTCTGTGCAAGGTGTAGGGCTGGGCTTGGATGAGGTGCTGTTGTGGTAGGGGCTGTGATTGGGTGTGTGCCTTTAGGAAGTGAAGGGCAGACATCAACTTTTGTTGGTAGGAGGGCAGGGCAAAGTGGGCTGGAAAGGAGGTCTGGCGAGGATGGGCTTGGAAGGAGGTCTGGTAAGGATGGGCTGGGAAGGAGGTCTGGCGAGGTTGGGCTGGGAAGGAGGTCTGGCGAGGTTGGGCTGGGAAGGGAGGAGTGGAGATTGTGGAGGGTCATGCTGTGGTGTACATGAGGGGTGGGAAGAGGGGGCAAAGGTTATTAGAAGTCTGGTGCTGAGGTCATAATCAGGGGTGTCGAATCAGAGGAAGTGGCAGATGTTTGGTGTGTGTGGGAGGAGGAAGCGGGGAAGGAGTCTTGCTGGTTTGTTGTGTTGACATTGGGAGAGGGCTGGGAATTTGGACTGGCAAATTTTGAATGCGGCACCTCCCCGGCTGGCTGCCCATCATTTTTCTGTTCCAACAGTCGACGGATAGCCAACAGCTGTTCCCCAACATACTGTTGGTCAGAATGTTGGGTGTCAACCATCCTTTGCATGACTTAAGGCATATCATGTTGGATCTGTGTCAGGATCTCCTGGTTATCAGTCAATCTCTGCACAGAATGCTGTGTGAGCCCCAGCAACCTTACTAAAACACTTTGTTCAGAAGGCCTCCTTTACTCATTGAATATTGAATTGCTGGGCAACCAGCCTTTCACCCAGAGGGGTACAAATTGGTGGGGGGTGGTGCCAATCCATCTGCATCCAATGCTGGCTACAAGACAAAAAAACTATTAGAACAAAGTAATGTGACATCATAAACAGACAGTAGGATAGGTGGATGAACTTTCAACAAATATCCTTGCTCAGAATCATGTAGGCAGCCTAGGATGCCTGCACATTAGACAATGCAGAGGGTGGTCCCGTTCCTCCTCCTCCTGTTGAGGTTGTGCTGTGAATATGACATTGATGGGTGAGTTGATGTTTGCCAAGGAGCCTTACACATTGTTTGGCCCATTCACATTGTGAACTCACCAGGAGAGAGTACCATCCTATCCTCCGCGTGTGGGGCATCTTCCTCCGAGCTGGCAGGCTGACGCTCCCCTTGGAGATAGGCAATAAAACACAAAGGTTTGTCAGGACAAGTGTAAAAGCATTCCAAATTTGAGATTGTGTATAAATTCCCACATTGCTCATGCAAAGTAATGGACAAGAGTTAGTTACTTACCCTGCTGCCACTCATCCGTGTCAGCACGAGCCATGGTTCCCCAGACTGTCTGCATAGGGATGAGTGGCAGAAAGCGTTGTTCGTAGTCAAGGAGGAGCGTCATTTGTTCAGGGCCGAGACCCTGCCTTGTAATAAGCCCATGTTCAGCCAAAGCTTTCAGTTTCCGCTTAATAGCGCCCTTTAGATCCCCCACATGCTTCTGGATGGCCTTGATAGAACGGTGCACCACGTTACCCTCTGCATTGACAGCCGCCGCAATTTGTAGCCAGAGCTGCTTTCTGGCAGCCTGGCTTGTTTGGGAGGACAAGGCTCTGGCAATGCGATCATATCTCGCTAGATACGCATTTACCAGAGCCTGGTTCTCCCTGGGCGAGAACTGGGGAGCCCGGGCAAAAGTGCCCCCACTGCCTCTCCTCTAAGTACCCTCTCCAGGGCTGGAAGGAGAGGCAGCATGTGGAGGGCGACTTCCACCAGTTCTCTGGAGGAAGGACACACCCTTCTGGCAGCAACTGGAGACTCCCTCACACCCAAGCCAGACAACCTGCCCAAGCCCAGCCTCAGGCCCTGGCCTGACCACAGACCCTGGCCTGACCCCCCTTCCCCTCCTCCTTCCCCTCCCCCTTTCGGTCTCATTTCTTGGGGGTGTCATTGGCTGAGGTGGGCAGGTGGTCTGGCTAACTGGGAGCAGCAGCAGCAGGGGTATTTAAGGTCCAAATCGGCAAAAGTAACAGAAAAAAATAAAACAAGAGTTGAGTGGGTAAGGCAAAAGTGCCAAGTGCATATGGGGACCACAGACACTTAACTAATGCACAGATCCAAATAACTCAATCCAGCTATCTGTTTGGGGGTGGGGGGGTTAAACAAAGCAAAATGACACTGCAAAAGAAACAGAAAAAAATAAAACAAGATGTGAGCTGGTGAAGGCAAAAGTGCCAAGTGCATGTGGGGAACACATACACTTACCTAATGCACAGATCAACATACAGCCACCCCCAAAAAAGGCTAAGGGCCACATTATTTAGACCAGAGAAAGGAATACAATGTGTGGAGAAGCAAAACAAACTGCAGTCATTTGTAGGGAGCCTCAAGGTAGAATAGGAACTTTAGTGAAGTTAACCAGTTGCCAACCGACCGCTGTGGCTTGACGGCAGCAACTTGTCTCTCCTGCGCGCACCGCCATCACCTGAGGGTGGCCACAGGAGCGAGTATTGTGGGCGCAGGTGCCACTGAAGGCACGCTCGCATGCTAGCTGGGGAGCCAGTGAGCAGTGTAGCAGACTCCAAAAAACAAAAACCAACCCTCTAAATTAATTCTGACCATTTGGAAACACATCAAATTTTGGCAAAACTAATCAATATCCGCTTCTCTTGATATTCATTTCCAAAAATAGGAGAAAGAATAGATATCGGCCACAACTGATGAATACATTTTGGAAAAATTTTTTTTTTTTGGATATGTATTATAGCAAAAACAAAGAAATCTGTAACTTTTTCAGGAATTAGCCCTCTGTTTATAAGGGAAAAAAAGACCCCAAAGGGAATCAAACTACCCCAGCTCTATTTGTGTGTCCATAAATTACATACATTTCATTTGGCTACAACAATCCCACAACAGCACAATTGTCAGTTAAAGAAACGCAGTGCCAAATCACAAAAAGTGCTCTGGTCAGGAAATGGGTAAAACCTTCCGGGGCTGAAGTGGTTAATAGACATGTTGCGCAAGCTTTTGGTGTGAGTATCATGGTGACAGACATGTGTTACTTGAACATCATTGTAAATGTGGGTTGCAAAAAGAATGTTCTGTAAAAAAAAAAGTAGCTTTAAACTGCAACAGAAAACAGGTAACCTGGGAAAATGAAACCTGATAGAAGTAGAACCTACTAGATACAAGGACATGAAATTGCTTTTTGGAGTGGCGTACATGTGTGTTTGCAGGCAAGCAGCAGAAAATACACCCCGGCAGCTTAAAGGGTAGGTGATGTGTCTTTACAGTTGTTCAATTAGACATAGGTGCTAATAACATCTGTAGAAACATTTTTTGGGGTAAACATTCAAATAATGGCTTAACAACATAATAAAAAGAAACTAGCTAAGCACAGTATAAACTGAACGAGCCAGTCATCACATGTTTCTGTACCCCTTGCTACTAGTTTGGTTACCAAAGCTCCACATATGGAAAAGAGGCCACTATCCTAAGTGGCCAATATATATTTCAATTAGGGAAGCAAAGCATTGTTGGGGGTTAGCATGGTCATATATTTATGTGCAAAAGACAAATAGAAGCACAAGAACTATGCTGTACATTTGTAGCTGCTATTTCTGATGCCATGCATATTAACTGTGTTTTGTTAGCATGTTCAGCCAAAAAACACATTTCATTAGGAGTATTACAGAATAATGTGTGCTATTCTGCATTATTACACATGAAACGTTAGACCTTTTTGAGGAATTTTTCTGTAGCTTCAGTTGATCTCTTCTAATATAGAGTTGTATGTTGATCTTTTTATGGTTTAAATATGGTCCTGTTGTATATTGCATTTAGTGTTTTCTACACGAGTATAAATGTTTCCCAATCACGCTCCTCAAAGTGCCGTGGTCAGGTTTGCAAAATTACCTGTGCTCAATAATCTCAAGCCACAAAACATCACCTTTTGGGGCACCTTGAGGACTGCAATAGAGTAATGCCCCGTACACACGGTGCAACGGTCGTACGACCAAACGGCCCAAATCGTATGTTGGCTGTTGTATCTCGCGTACTGACGTGCACTCAACGATCGTACAACCAACGTGCGACCAAGCTGAATGTAATGACGTGAAACGAGCGTATAAAGAGGAAGTGCTGTTATCGTGCGCCACCCTTTGGGCTCCTTCATCTAATTTCGTGTTAGTTGAAGTTTGGTGGTTGTTGATTCGCGACTTTCAGATCGTTCTTCAGTTCGTTATTCAGATCGTTCTGTAGATCGTTCCTTTACATTCGTTCCTTTACATTTGTTCCTCAACCATGTTCAGTTCTAGAGATAGAAATCTTGCTATTGTTGGCCTAGGAGTCCTGGCTTGGACCCAAAACCAACCTAGGAGAAGGAGGGAGAGGATTTGTTGGACCAAAAATTGGTTACTTAACCATGATCAATTTAGTCATATGGCTTTAGTCAGGGAGCTCCAGGAGAATAATCCTGATGATTTCAGGAATTATCTTCGGATGACGGACCTCTGCTTTAACCACCTCTTTGCATTGGTGTCCCCCTATATCCAGGAGGACACATGCATGCGCCTTGCTATCAACCTCGAGGCAAAGGCTCGTTGCCACCTTGTGCTACCTGGCGACAGGAAGAAGCCTCCAGGACCTCAAGTTCACTACAGGCATCTCCCCCCAGGCTCTTGGAGTCATTATTCCGGAGACATGCTCAGCCATCATTCAGGTGCTGCAGAAGGACTATATTAAGGTATGTTTCATGTTAATACAACATTTAATGTGTTTCTGTTTGATAATATAGTATTTGCTCTTTTTGACAATAATAATTAGCAACATTACAATATGCTGTCAATGTCTTCTTTGGCCTCATGCATGCTCTAAGCTTTTTTCACCTCCTTTTTTCCTCTACACGCCTCCCCAGCTTGTTGTCCAGTGTCCATACACACTTAGAGGGCCGCCATCATGGGGTACAGGCAGTACTGTTGTAAGGGGCCCCGGTGTCTCAAGGGGCCCTTACAACAAAGACTTTAGCAGTCTTTAACATTGGAGTCTATGGGAGGGGGACATCCAGTTTGGGGAGACCATTCTCCTGAACGCTAGGCGAGAAAAATACCAAACTTTGCTCACATGGAGAGGACCCCCTGGACCACAACTGGTTCAAGTTTGGGACCCGCAGCACCTATGCTTTGGCACGAGGTCTTATTGCAAGCATTGAGTGAGGCTGTGTTGCCTGTGCACTGGTTTTTGAAGCCCTTGGATTTCACACTAGCATGCATTGCACACTTCACTGGGTCATGCTTGGCAGGCTACATCTCGTAAGTGTGACAGGGTGTATCGTTCCTACTGGGGCTGCAACATGTGTACACCCCTGGCCAGTGGGCAGATGTGGTGGAATGGCCCAGTGTGAAGGCCCTGGGTAAGGTTGGTGGTCAGAAGGGAGGGGGCAGGTCTAAAGCTGTGTAAGGGGCCCCCAAATTGACTGCCCTGCCCACTCATCCTGGTAATGCCACAATTATTTATGTCAGATGCAGTTTAGGCATCCCCCTCCCCCTAAAACACACACTTTTGCAACGTTTTATTTGGCTTTCCAACGAGGCAGAGTGCTTGAGGTGTTCGTTTTATGTGAAACCTAATCCCCATGCTCCAAAAAGTTACATCATCATTTAAAACTACTGTATCTCCAGAAATGTAATCTCCTATACACACTCTCCATCTTTTGCGGGTGACATTTCCCTACTAATTCCCCAAAACATGTAGTGCAAGGGCCTGCTTGATTTGCTACTAATTTGACCTCATGTGATCTCTTTTGTTTGAATCTTGTTAGAAAAGTGTAATTTGAAAAGTATATTTTCTGTAGGTTGTGATTCTCACACGTCTTACATCTCCACTGTGCTGGAAATGGAAGTGTAGCCTTATGTTGCCTTGCATTTGTATGTTGAATAAAAGTTTTATGTTTGTTGTCAAAGTATATATATATTGTTTTTTTATCCACAGTTTCCTTCCTATCCCCAGCAGTGGCAGGAAGTTGCTGCTCAGTTTTTGCAGAAATGGGATTTTCCCAACTGCGGGGGTGCCATTGACGGAAAGCATGTTCGGATTGTACCACCACCCAACTCTGGCTCCTATTATTTCAATTACAAGGGGTTTTGCAGCATTGTGATGCTTGCCATAGTGTCTGCCCACTATGAATTCTTGTACCTGGATGTGGGGAAGAATGGCCGCAACTCTGATGGAGGAATAATCATGCAGACGGAGTTTTATAGGCGGCTTCAGAATGGCACCCTCAACTTGCCACCTGCAGACCAAAACGTGGAGGGTCTGAACTTTGTCTTTCTTGCAGATGAGGCGTTTGGGCTTGGTGAACATGTTATGAAGCCATTTCCTCAACGAAACCTGACCCCTGACCAGAAGATTTTCAACTATCGACTTTCTTGTGCTAGAAGGGTGGTGGAAAATGCCTTTGGAATTTTGGCCAAAAGGTTCCGTCTCTTTTTGACGCCAATCAACCTGGCCTTATATAAGCTTGATCACGTGGTACTGTGCTGCTGCATCCTGCATAATTTTTTACGCAGGAATGCGACCAATTATCTCCCAACCGTGCCCACTGATATTGATGCAGCCCTGCCAGGCCCAAGTACATCAGCTGAAGGTCGTCCGTCGTTGGATGCAATGGCAGACCTCCAGAGTAGACGTGCTACCTTGGCCATCCAGAATGCAAGGGATTTGCGTATCAAATATATGCAGTATTTTGTGGGGAGAGGGGCTGTGTCCTGGCAAAACATGATTCCTGATCTTGTTTAATGTTTTATTACCCTTATAAATGAATCCTTCAGTTTAACTACTCTTGTCTGTGGTTTTTAGATGTGTAAAAGAGATGTTCTATATGTGCTTTATTTTTGCACTTGCTCCAAGAGGGAAATCTAACCTTCATTTCTCCATGAGATCACAATATCAGCTTCCGCAAAGTATTTTTGTGTGCAGGGGTTGTGCTACATATACACAAACACACAATGTTTTTGGTCTTCGTGCATTCCATGCATGAAGAACGAAAACATGATGCATTAACAACTGGTTTAAATGTTTCTAGATGAACTACACCTGTGTTGACCACATAGAAAAGGACATTTGCTCTGTAAAGACCTAAACTTTATGGAACTCACAGGCATACATAAAGTAAAGAAGAGGCCACACACTGTTAGTATCAAACCTTTATATTGCTTGCACATTCCGAGGTGCTTTGCAACATGTAAAAAACAGATGTCAAACATATAAAGCTGGTAGGCCACAAACAAAAGAGTGTAAACATGTACTCTATCTCATTAGGGGTTGTCAAGTGTCATCTTTCTGGGTGGGCAGACCCCCCTTCCTCCAAACTGGAGTTTCTTGGAGAAAGGGGTGTTGCATCTGCGAAATGTGTGAGTTGATTCCATCAGGGGTTCTGAGCCAACCCGTTTTGGGGGTGGCCACTTTTATCCAAACTCCACTAGCTTGGATAAAGGGGGACAACCCCCAACGCGTCAGATTAGAACCCCTGATGGTATCAACTCACACATTTTGCAGATGCAAAACCCCTTTCTCCAAGAAACTCCAGTTTGGAGGAAGGGGGGTCTGCCCACCCAAAAAGATGACACTTGAAAACCCCTGATGAGATAGAGTACATGTATTCACTCTTTTTCATGAGGCCATTTCAAACGGGCAACAGGCCCTAGAATGGGGTCCACAAAAACCAGCCCAATTGCAAGAAGAATTAAAATTTAGCAAGCATGTCCCTAACATCCGTCAATCGCCGTTGGAGTTCCTGCCCTGCCCTCTGGATGTCCTGTAGCTCTCCACAGCACCACTGAATTTCCCTCCTCAGTCTTCTAATGGTGCATTGTGGAACCTCATGTCCTGTTAAGTAGAGGAAAATGCATAAGGGCAATGATGGTCAAGTGGCTGAGGGCCAACATAGTGATTTGTGTTATTTTGGTAGTTATTTTAAGTGATATCTTGACATTGATTGGTATTGGATGCCCGCACTGTGATTGGATGGAGGCGCAGACCTGGAAGAAGGATGTCGCCGGTCACAGCGGGGTGCTTAGACCGGTGCAACAGCTTTGTTCCAAGGTAACTATTTCAGAAACAGCTATTATGTGCTGCATAATAGCTTATTATGCCTTGGATGGGCCTATTTTTTTTGGTGGGTCGGGGCACTTTACAACCACTTTAAAGGCAACAATAATAAAGACCATGGCCATACTTTAGAACAAAGTAAAAAAGGTGTGTTGGTTATTAACTGCGGTCTGCTATCCCATGTACCAATAGACATGTCAATACACAAGAAGCAATATTAGAACAGTACTTACAAGGGCAAACGACAGGCTCACTCGCAGCTTGTTCCCTTGGGGACTCGGGATGTTGGGGCAGCTCAAGTGAATCTGTTTCTTCTAAAAAAAATGTCAAATGCATTAATTGAGCATCCCAAAGTCACTACAGGTTCAACACATACATTGTAGGATATTTGTCGAGTGTACCAACCTTGCAATTGGGCTGGGCTGGGTGCACCTGGTGGACTTCTTGCATAGGCTTGGGGGGCCTCTGTAGGATTTTCTGCAAAAAAACAACAAACGGACAATGATGCAATTTTCCACGGCCCAAATACTTGACAAGTGGCAACATTTGTCAACTCCTACAGCTGCTCTCCCCCGCTCGCTCCTATGGGATGTGGGCTGTCTGATATCCATCATTTGCATTTGTGTGCCCTCCAGCACTGGGGGCTATCCTCTCCCCATGTATGCACTAGCAAGGCTGGATTAATGGGCACTGATGAATCAGTCAGCAGCCAGTAAAGTGATATTTATCCTTTAATTTAGGCCTGAAACCCCCGCCTTTTGTCCACCTAGCAGCATCCCTGTCTGTGGCACAATTTGTATAGTTGTCATTTAGCACTTACCTTCTGGGCGTGAAGGTGGCCTTGATTCCACCTCCGCTGATGGGCCAGGGGTGGGAGCATCCGTTGGTCCCTTGGGGGGTGGGTCCTTTGTTTTTTTTGTTTCCCTGTTGCAAAATACAAAAAGAACATAAGTGCAAAAGCTAAAGGAATGTCTGAAAACAGTCTAAAATGGTGTTCTTCATATACAGTATGCTTGATTTGGAAATTACATTTGGGAACCCCAAGGCATACAAAGAGTTCAAAAATTCACAGATAATTCTCTCTAGCTACTTTGACCAAGAAAAGATCCAGACACCGAATTTACACATCTACATATTGCTTCAAAAAAAATATTGCTTACTTTTTTCAAGGATTCGATGGATCCGGCGCAGCTGGTCTTGCTCCCACGCTTGCGGAGCTGATCCTTGGCCCGCTGGACCCCATATTTTTGAGACAGCCGCTCAATGACCCTGTCTAGGATTTAATCCTTATGGCTGTTTGGCCTCGAATAATCCCCCCTCTTACAATTGTAGTCCCCGGCCTCCATGATTCCCACCATGTCGACCATTTCTGCCCTGGTCATGGGGGTGGCCCTCATTTTGTGGTGTCTACTAGACTGACTCCTATGCAAATCCGCCATGGTTTTTGCCCAATCAATCGTAGCTCCTTCGTCGTAGATCTTTCGTTCCGTGGAGGTGTTGGTACGTGTTACGCCCCAGCGTCATGACGCACCTGAGAGCGGTACGCATGCACAGTGTATAAAAGCCGAACGAATGCTCAAGGAAACGGTCGTAGGTAACGGTTGTAGGTAGGAGCGTGGCGTGGAGACAAATGTGTGGGGGACCGCTCATTATTTAGTACAAACGAAGGTTCTACTGGAACTTCTGCCATAGGTGGGTAGTGGCCTATACTGCTTGGATTGGGGCCTAGATTGGGTCCAGCTTAGAAGTATGCTGTGTGAAGTTGCATTATGCTTTGTCTTGTGTCTTGCAGGCATAATGAGTGATAGTTTTTTTTCACACAATTTCCTACCACAATTCATTGACCTCTACCGTCAACTCCCATGTCTTTGGAACGTAAAAGCAAGGAAGGAATATTTCAACAAGGTCTGAAGGCAGGCAGCTTGTGAGCAACTGGCAGAGCTGTGCAAAGAGATCAAGCCCAATGCCAATGTTCAATACATCCGACACAAATTTGCCAATATGAGGACCACATATGGGAGGGAGGTCAAAAAGAGAAATCCCAGAGGTCAGGAGCTGCAGCATCGTACGTGTATGTGCCTAAGCTCTGGTACTTTGAGAACCTGCAGTTTCTTCGAAACACAGCTGACGCGAGGCCATCTCTATCAACTCTGCCCTCTACCTCTGCTGAGGCCATGGCTCCTACACCTGAGGATGAAGATGTGGAGGAGGCACCCTTCACCCGGGTATAGTGTTGAACATATTGTAGGGGTAAAATACAATGATAACAACTAAACATTATTGTCCAAACAAATGTGTTAAGGCTCAAATGTTTGGACAATAATGTTTAGTTATTAAGTAACATAAAATGGGGATGTTATACAAGTTGTGATATGGGCCCACTTCCCACGGAGGAGGTGTAGAAGTAGGAGTCCACATCCTCGGTACCGGAGTCGTCTCCATCTCCCGTCTCAACTATCTCTACCGGAGCGCAGTCGACACAAAGCTTCTTTGACGTCCAAGAGTTTCATGGTCTCGAATCCGTGTATGTGCATGCTACGACGTCGAGGACTGGAGACCCTAAAGAGAAAAACTGGAGGGAGGGTATACACCAGGAGTATAACCGTTTAAACACAGCCTACATAACTTGTAACCGTAACCCGAACTAGAGAAACGTGTCGAGACGGTCAACGAGTGTTCGACGGACGGAAGTCTGGAACAA
>BLSH010549309.1:129962-140877 GCA_018402905.1 Glandirana rugosa
ATGCGCGCTAATCTTGTCGGATGCATGCTGCCAGCATGTTGTCTTCAACATACTCGTCTGATCTCTTAAAACCATCATGCTGTTCGCCAGTATGCTCGCAACACGGCACACATGTCTCTTCAACCAGGTTGTTCAACATGGACGTTTTTGTGCGTACGAGGTTCAGTCCTTGCCGGCCTTCACAGGCAAGCACATTTGGATACAAAGATAAAGTGTTACGTATAAGCAAGCAGTACCAAAATTCTCTAGTCTGCTCATACAACTTCTGTTGTACGACCGTCGTACGTAGGCTGTTCTAATCGCGCGTACGAACGGTCGATTTCGCATACAACGGTCGTTCGTACGACCTGTTTTATACGATCGTTGACTCGTGTGTACGAGGCTTAACACTACACTAGTTGCTTAGAAATCCAAAGTTTAATCTAGAAAGACTGTCACACATGAGTTGCAAACACAAACATGCTGCCATCTGTCTAAAATGTCAAATGCACATTTCTCAAAGATTTGCTAATACAGCCAGGTGTTGACCTATTTGGGATGAGAACCTAGGACCTAATTGTTGTAAACCTGCAGCTGAAACCACTAAGCTATCTTGATTAGCCTAATTGAAGATGAAATATACCATTAGATAAATGAGAAATGAATGAACATAGACAACTACAACTCCATACTAACCAAGTTCCAAAAAGCTTCCAGAAGTATGCAGTTGAAAGTAACTTGGCATCACACACACAATAGCCCACAGTGCAATATGGTCATTATAGAATATTTGTGCGCGCAATTGCGCTTATATGCATGCCTGTGCACATGCGCATATATACAGTCAGGTCCATAAATATTGGGACATCGACACAATTCTAATCTTTTTGGCTCTATACACCACCACAATGGATTTGAAATGAAACAAACAAGATGTGCTTTAACTGCAGACTTTCAGCTTTAATTTGCGGGTATTTACATCCAAATAAAATGAACGGTGTAGGAATTACAACAGTTTGTATATGTGCCTCCCACTTTTTAAGGGACCAAAAGTAATGGGACAGATTAACAATCATAAACCAAACTTTCACTTTTTAATACTTGGTTGCAAATCCTTTGCAGTCAATTACAGCCTGAAGCCTGGAACGCATAGACATCACCAGACGCTGGGTTTCATCCATGGTGATGCTCTGCCAGGCTTCTACTGCAACTGTCTTCAGTTCCTGCTTGTTCTTGGTGCATTTTCTCTTCAGTATTGTCTTCAGCAAGTGAAATGCATACTCAATCTGATTCAGGTCAGGTGATTGACTTGGCCATTGCATAACATTACACTTCTTTCCCTTAAAAAACTATTTGGTTGTTTTCGCAGTATGCTTAGGGTCATTGTCCATCTGCACTGGGAAGCGCCGTCCAATGAGTTCTGAAGCATTTGGCTGAACATGAGCAGATAATATTGCCCAAAACACTTCAGAATTCATCCTGCTGCTTTTGTCAGCAGTCACATCATCAATAAATACAAGAGAACAAGTTCCATTGGCAGCCATACATGCCCACACCATGACACTACCGCCACCATGCTTCACTGATGAGGTGGTATGCTTTGGATCATGAGCAGTTTCTTTCCTTCTCCATGCTCTTCTCTTCCCATCACTCTGGTACAATTTGATCTTGGTCTCATCTGTCCATAGGATGTTATTCCAGAACTGTGAAAGCTTTTTTAGATGTTGTTTGGCAAACTCTAATCTGGCCTTCCTGTTTTTGAGGCTCACCAATGGTTTACATCTTGTGGTGAACCCCCTGTATTCACTCTGATGAAGTCTTCTCTTGATTGTTGATTTTGACACACATACACCTACCTCCTGGAGAGTTGATTTGGCCACATCTAATGTTTTTGCTATCTCTCTGATGGGTTTGTTTTATTTTTTCAGCCTAATGATGGCTTGCTTCACTGATAGTGACAGCTCTTTGGATCTCACATTGAGAGTTGACAGCAACAGATTCCAATGCAAATAGCACACTTGAAATTAACTCTGGACCTTTTATCTGCTCCTTGTTAATGGGGTAATGAGGGAATAACACACACCTGGCCATGGAACAGCTGAGCAGCCAATTGTCCCATTACTTTTGGTCCCTTAAAAAGTGGGAGGCACATATACAAACTGTTGTAATTCCTACAGCGTTCACCTGATTTGGATGCAAATACCCTCAAATTAAAGTTGAAAGTCTGCAGTTAAAGCACATCTTGTTTGTTTCATTTCAAATCCATTGTGGTGGTGTATAGAGCCAAAAAGATTAGAATTGTGTCGATGTCCCAATATTTATGGACCTGACTGTAAATGGCAGTGGTATCAATATCATTGGCACATAGCAATGGCAGAGGGAGAAGAACACATTATGCTGGCAGTGGCAGCTTTTGTGGGTGCCTTTTGTGAGGCAGCCCAGCAAGAGGCAGGCCAGGATATTGGGGCACCTCTGATACATCTTCGCCAGCCACAGCTTTTTGCCCCATGGGCATTTTTGGAAAACATGCAGGACTCTGATATCCAGAGCAGGTTTCGCTTAAGGCGACCAGCAATTATGCACCTCTACCACCTCATACAGGAGAAAATCGCACCAATGACAGAATGCAGTCTTGCTGTGCCAGGCATGGTCAGGCTACTTGTGGCCTTATATATCTTGGGGCGAGGCAGCTTCCAAGCCACTTCTTCAAGTATTATGGGCTTAAGCCAACCCACAGTGTCCAGGGTGTTTATGCAGGTCATAAATGCCGTTCTTGACCTTGTACCACAATTTATACATTGGCCACAAAATGAAGATGAGTGGAATGATGTGAAGGTGGCTTTCTACCACCGTGCTCAAATGCCACCAATCCTGGGGGCCATTGATTGTACACATGTGGCAATCAGGGCCCCCAGGATCAGTGAAGTTGGTTATCGGAACCAAAAACAATACCACTCCCTCAAAGTCCATGTTGTCTGTGACGCCAGGCAGAGGATTATGAGTGTCCAAGCAGCTTTCCCAGGGTGGTGCCATGATGCCTACATCTTGAAGCAGTCTGGACTCTTCAGGAAATTTGATGGTGGCCAAATGCCACCTGGGTGACTAATTGGTACAGTATTTTTTTTTATCTAAAACTCAAATGTAAAGTTACATACAGACATACATGTTTGGCAAAATTGGAGGCTCAACACACAGAAACAGATTTGTACGCAATGTATATGCACCTTGGTTGGACACAAGCTGACATCTTGATCCACTTGTGTGCACCCAGCCAGGCAGTTCATCCCAGGAACATTAGAGAGGTTGTCTCTAGCTAATAACATTAATGTGCAGCAAGCTGGAAAGGTTTGCCCCCTCCACAGAAGCTGAACACACTAGTCATTACAATGGTATTCCCACATGAACAAGGAGTAATTTAATGCAGGGATGAGTCAATGTAGGTTTAGGCTAAACATGGTGCATGATATGGTACAAAATAAATGTCTGTGCTGCTTCATGCACACAGGACTTTAAAAAAAAAAAATCCAAAAAAACGACTGTAGCTTATGGCCACTTTCACACACTTAAAAAAAAAACATCCAAAAAACGTCTATAGCTTATGGGCACTAGTCACAGTGGGGATTTACTGCTGCTAGAGGCGGCGCTAAGGCTGCGGGAGTGGGGCACTTTGAACCCCCCACAAGGGGTTAAAACGGGGTTAAAAGTGCCCGCTCTCTGCGCTTCCGAGGTGGTGTGCAGTCGCTTTGGAGGCGCTGCCCATTGTTTTCAATGGGCAAGGCCGGTGGAGGAGTGGTATATTACCGCTCACCGTACCGCCCCAAAGATGCTGCTTGCAGGACTTTTTGTATGTCCTGCAAGCGGACCGCAACAATGTGAAAGCACTCAGGATGGGGAGTGACTTTTGAGGCGCTTTACATGCGCCTAAATAGCGCCTGTAAAGTGCTTCAGTGTAAAAGAGGTCTATCTGTAATTTTTGCACCTTTTACCAGTGTTATATTACCGCAGTTTTTTTGCCTTTTTTGCAATTTTTTGTGCGTTTTTAACGGGCCAGGTTTTTTTTTTGTTTTTTTTTCAGTTTTACTCAATTGGTCTAAAACATCCAAAAATGTTGGGGATCTGCGTTCTATAGCGTTTTTGGCCGTTTTTGATTGTTTAAACATTTTTACAGCTGAAAAACTAGGTTGGCGTAATACATTCATCCTTGTCTCCCATTTTGTAGACAGACATCTATGGCCACATAAAGGGATGGGAAGGACTAATGTTTGCTTTTTTGTTTATTTTCAGGGGATGCTGGTTATCCGCAGCTGACGTGGCTAATGGCTCCAATCAGGTACCCCCAGGGCCAGCCACAACATCGCTACAATAGTGCCTTGCGGAGAAGCCGGGCCATTGTTGAGCTTACTATTGGCTTACTGAAGTCCCGGTTTCTCTGCTTGGCCAGGGGGGAGCTACTGTACTCTCCTCCAAAGGCTTCCAGGATCATCTTTGCCTGTTGCATTTTGCACAACATGTGCCTTGCAAGGGGTGATTCCTGGGAGCTGGATGAGGAGAGGGAGCCAGAGGTCCATCAGCTGCCAGTCCCTAGGGACCAAAACACGACTGGCGGGATTGGCACCCGGAATCGATTGATTGCTGGCTACTTTACAGGTACGTTTTGTAACATAGCTAGAGATTGAGAATGTGTAAAAATAACAACTTTGCAGGCTAGTTCTCACAGGAACCCAGATGCTAACAAACATATGACAGTTGGGGTTGACCCTTTATCTAGTGTGTAGTCAACATGACAAACAGTTTGCTTGCCCACTAACACTAACCTCTTTTCTCAAATGTGTGCCAATTTTGAAGAGAGTGGAGAGGGAGTGGAACACCTGGCAGGTGTTTGCTTTTGTCTGTGCCACCTGTATATATGTTAAAGGAACAAGAACCTCAGCTAAGTATCTAAATGTGTTTTTGTATTTTCAGGTGATCCGTCTGTTTAGGCAGCCATGGCATGTACCCTGGGAAACTTTTTGGGATGACTGTCTGGCGTCACAGGTGTGTTTTGAAATCTTATCTTACGTTTTTGTATTTGCTAAAAAAAGTCAAATCTTGAACTTACCTGCTCACTCCAGTGGTTAGCAACAGAGCAGGCATGATCTTTCTTTTCATGGGTGATGATGCTGGAGTTCCTGGGCCCTACCCCAGTCAAGTGCACACAGAGCACACAGCTTGTTTTGGAGGGCCCCCAAGCCTTGCTGATGAGCCCCCTCTGTGCATGGCTGGCAACATAGACAATCCTAGCTCTGCCCTCCACCCCATACATTGTTTTGTTTTTTTTTTCCACTTCAGTCTTTCGCCAGTTCACTTGTATTCATGCTAGTTTGTCATTCTAGTTCTGGCTACTTCACATCATTGTGGAATAATAATGTTTATTATAGCAAAAAATTAAAGGGAAAATATTTTCTTTATCCACTAATCCCGACTCTTTCTACCCTCTACCTTCCTCCCTTCCCTTTATTTATTTCCTTTTATTATCCAATCTTAGCGTGGGGGGAGGTGGTATGTCTGCGGGATTTCCAACCACATTACTCATTCATCCTTCAACTTTCATCCTATTTTCCACTAGATACTCCTTTATTGCTTATTGTTACTGTTCCCTCTTACTTTTGTCACTGCCGGTCTCCTATTCTTCCTCCCCCTCTTATTCCCTTTGTCCACGGTTCCCATCTATCATTATGCTGTTCACTATTTCCTCTTTTTTAATATATATATTCATCATTTGTTATTGTTCTATCGACTTCTTTGACCCATTCTTCTATCCGTGGGGGATTTTCTGCCACCCATTTTTTTGCAATTAATTTTCGTGCATTATATAAACATCTAACTATTGGTATTTGTTTTTTATATGGCATCTTATTTTTTGCAATATAGCCCATTACATACAGCTTTGGAGTTTTATCTAACTCGATCTCGAAAACTTTGTTAATTATTTCCATTATTTCTGTCCAGTATCTGTGTAATTTAGGACATCTCCATAGCATGTGTATAAGGTTGCTATTTTCCTCACCACATCTGGGACATTTTGAGTCTAGTCTATTCCCAAACCTAAATAGCCTCAATGGTGTGTAGTAGGCCCTATGAATCAACATTAGATGTGAGACTCTCTGGGACGGGGACATGGATACCACTGGACACAATTCTAGTATTCTCTCCCATTGTTCTTCTGTAATTCCACCCACGTCCCTGTCCCATTTTCCCCTACATGTTAGTTCCTTAGTACTATTTCTTGCTTCCTTGCTCAGTTCCCCATAGATTTCTGAGATCATTCCTTTTGCCTGATTTTTATTTATTAATTTTGCCAATTTGTTTAGTTCACACCACTCCACCGTCTCTTTATTAAACTGCCTCTCCAATGCGTGTTTTAATTGCAAATATGTATAAAAGGACTTTTTTGTTATCCCGTACTCTTCTTGTATTTTTGGGAATGTTTTAATATGTCCCTCTTTATATAGCTGATTAAGCCGTGATACTCCTTGTTTTTCCCATTCCTTATTCCGTTCTACTTTTAATGTTTCTTGTATATTGTTATTATCCCATATTGGGGAGTATATTGTGAGCCCTCGGTATCCTAGTGCTTTCTTTAACTCTTCCCATACCTTAATAGTCAGCTTACGAGTGGGGATCTCCTGTGGAAGTTGCCCTGCCTCCAGCATTTCTATATCGGTCTTATGTTTTGTTTCATTTTTAATTAATTTCATATTCATATCCCCTCCTTCTGCCATGTTGCAGCCTCTCAAATGGATCGCTTGTGTCGCCAAGAAATAGCTCCATGGGTGCGGTACAGCAAGTCCCCCCCTATCCCTGGGGCGCTGCAACACCTGCAGTCCAATCCTGGCCTGTCTCCCCTTCCATATTAATTCTCTGAATACTGTTTCCACTTTTTGAAACCATCCCTTCGCTATCCATACTGGTGTGTTCTGTAAAATATAGTTCAGTTGGGGGAGCCAGATCATTTTTATTACGTTGCATCGACCTGCCACGGATAGTGGAAGTCGTCTCCACACTCGGCTATTTTCTTTAAATTTTTTTATTAATTCTTCCAAGTTTTCTTTTATAAAGCGTTTGGGGTTTTTAGTAATATTTATTCCTAAATATTTGATTTTATCTGTCTGTTGTAAATTTAACAGCCGATTTGTTTCTGTGGGTCTGCCTTTGTCAATTGGCATTATATATGATTTTCCCCAGTTTATTTGCAGTCCCGAGATTTTCCCATATCTCTCGGTCAAGTTCAAGACCGCTTCTAGGGTGGTCTGTGTATCGTTTAGGAACAGTAGTAGGTCGTCAGCATATAACGCTATTTTTTCCTCTCCTGTTTTTCTTTGGAAACCCTTTATTTCCCTAGAGGACCTAATAGCTATTGCCAATGGTTCAATTACCAGGGCAAATAGCATTGGCGATAGTGGGCACCCCTGTCTAGTTCCGCGTGTCAGCGGGAACAGCTCTGACACTTGGTTGTTTGTTTTTACCCTTGCTCTTGGCCTTGCATATAACATTTTCACCCATCCTGTAAACTCTGGGCCTATGCCAAATCTATTCATCACCTGCCACAAATAATGCCACTCTACCGTATAAAATGCCTTGTTTATGTCCAGTGCTATAACTGCTCTGGCTCCTTCATTAAGAGTCGGTATTTGCATATTTAGATACGCTCTTCTAATATTAGTATGTGTGGCCCGTCCTGGCATAAAGCCTGACTGATCTGGATGAATATACTTTGTGATTATTTTGCCTAATCTTGCCGCTAAAGCGCCGGCTAGAATCTTGACATCAACCCCCAGCAGGGAGATTGGCCTATAGGATGCCAAGCTCTGCTGGTCTTTTCCCTCTTTTGGGAAGACAGTAATTATTGATTCCTGCATCGATTCTGGCAATCCACCCTCCTCTTTTGCCCCATTCAATGCTTTCAGCAGCGTCGGGACCAGGATCTCCCCATATTTTTTATAAACTTCTACCGGGAGCCCGTCTGGTCCCGGCACTTTCTGATTTGCCATTTTTTTTATTACATCCCAGAGTTCTTGTTCGGACAGTGGGTTCTCCAGGCTATCTCTATCCTCGGCCGTGAGCTGCGGTATTTCCACCCCCTGTAGAAAACTCCACGTCTCCCTCTCTTGGTTCTGTGCCTGTGTATTATATAGGTTCTCGTAAAATTTCTTGAATTCCTCATTAATTGCTTGGCCTTGTGTTGTAATTCTACCCCCTTCTGTCTTTATTGCTGTTATACTATTTACTCGCTTATTACTTTTCACCAGTGTCGCTAGTAAGTGACCCACGCTTTCCCCTTCCTCGAAAAATTATTTTTGCCTAAGCCTTCGCCTCGCCTCTGCTTTCTCTAGCTGGAGCTGACGACATTCCTCCTGTTCCCTAACCCATGCCAAGCGCTTCTCTTCTATTGGGTCTTGTATGTACTTTTTTTCTGCTTCTACCGCTCAATCCATTGCAGCTTTTTCTTGATCCCTAGTTTGTTTTTTGATTCTAGCCATTTCCTGTATCATTATTCCTCGGATATAGGCTTTCAAGGAATCCCATACTATTCCCATTCTTGTTGTCCCTTCATTTTTATTTATATACTCTTTTATCTGCTCTCTAACTTTTTCAGGGCTTCCTATTATTCCTAGCCAATAGGGATTCAAACTCCACTCTCTATACCCATATGTTACTTCTCGTCTGATCCTGACTATCAAAGGGGAATGATCCGAGACCCCTCTGGCTTTATAATCTATACTTCCCATTTTTTCAATCATTAAATCGTTCCCTATAGCAATGTCTATTCGTGACAAGGAGCCATAGGTCTTTGAATAGCAGGAGTACCGCTGTTCAACGGGGTTCCTTATTCTCCATAGATCTTTCCAATCCATTTCCTCCACTATCTGCGCCAATATATTCTTTGCATTGGGGCTAACCTCTTTTTTGTTTGGATATCTATCTAATTTTTCTGACATGACTCCATTAAAATCCCCAACCACCAAGATCGGTACCCCGGGTTTGTTCAAAACAAAGGTGATCAATTTATATAATATATCAGGTTTAAAGGGTGGAGGTATATATATTGGCTAAGATCCACTCTTTCCCCTCTATCACGCAGTGTAGGAATATGTATCTACCCTCCTTGCCCATCTTAACTTTTTTACTCGAACACAACCCCATTTTTTACCATTATGCTCACCCCCCCCCCGTGAATATGCCGTGTGAGTTGAATGAAATTGTTGTTGATAGCTCCTATAGGTCAGGTGTTTGGTTGTTTCTTCTACCAGATGTGTTTCTTGTAAGCAAGCTATTACTGCGTTATGTTGCTTTATTGTTGCTATTACTGCGCTTCTTTTTTTTGTATCGCTTATCTGACATTCCATGAACATATTCGCCATTCGTCAGCCGGCATATAGTCCACCCCTATCTTCATACCACCTAATCGTGTTTAAACATTTTGCTGGGTTTTTCCCCCTTAGTGTGTTTATTTCCCCATATACTCTATATTGTGTATATACGTTTCCTATTGTGTCGTGTTTTTTTTTTTTTTCTTTTTTGTTCCCTAGTATCTGTTAGAGTATCCCTCCCTTTCCCACTCTGTTTCGTGTTATTTATTCCTTTCATCCTACTCCCATCCGGCTTCCTCTTCTGGGACCCCGAGTGGGAGTATCTTTCACCTCGTGCACACACATGACCCCGACGGGGTCCACCTGTTGGGCTTTTTTTGTGACCAATTTCTCTCTCACTCCCCTTCCCTCTACCCACCCTACCCCTTCCCTTCCCCATCCCTCTTCCCCCTTCTATCTTCCCTCCCCTCCTCTGTGTTATTTCCATACCTCTTTCATTGACCAACATGCACACTTGACCACTCCACCTACACTAACTCTAATACATCGACCCTCTTCCCTCTTCCCTCCCTATATAATGTAAGGATAGTCTATTAGATCTTTGATGCAGCGACTTGTGCCTATTAATAGCTCCTTATGTTTTTCCTGACGTCTGAGGTTTCATGCTACTCCTCTCCAGCCAGTATAGCGCCTCTTCTGCGGTGTTAAAGAAAATTGTGTCTCCTTCTGCCACTATCCGTAGTCTCACGGGGTAAAGCATTGCATACGTGATTTTCCTCTCTTGGAGCCTTTTTTTTATATCCAAATATTTTGCTCGTTTTTTTTGTATTTCTGGAGAATAATCCGGGTAGATTGAAATCCGATTCCCATTGTAGGTTATAGTCCCTTTTTCCCTCGCTTTCCTAAGGATCGTTTCCTTGTCCCTAAAAAAAAGAATTTTGATCATAAATGTTCTTGGATGTCCTCCTGGTGGAGGGGGTCTAAATGGGACCCGGTGAGCTCTTTCCACCGCGAAAAATTGGGAAAATGCTTCCCTTCCAAAGTTCCCCACTAGCCAATTTTCGACAAACTCTATGGGGTTCACCCCTTCACTCCTTTCTGGGAACTCCACTATCCGCAAGTTGTTTCTTCTTAGTCTGTTCTCCATATCTTCTATTTTGGCGATATATGGATCAATTTTCTTCCCCAAGAGTTGTGCATCCTTTTTTATTGGGCTTATATCATCCTCTATTTGGCTGATCCTCCCTTCCATTTCTTTCATCCTTTCTTGCGTTTTTTGTGCATCGTGCCTGATCAAACAAATCTCCTCCTTAAGGCTCTTTACCTTGTTCGTTCAGCTCCTGCACCATTGATTTGCATAAATTTATTGCCTCAAATACTTCCCTCATGGTTGGCTCCATCTGTCAGGAATAGTCCCTCCAGCGGGTGGCGCTGCGGCTCGGTGATTCTTTGGCTGCAATTCCAGTATCCACCAGCGAGTGTCTCCCAGCAATCAGAGGCCCATGAGTCACGTCTGATTCTTCTTTGTTGAACGCCTATCACCTCAAGGGTCTTTCCTCACTTCCCCACTTGGGGTATCTCAAACA
>BLSH010549309.1:149493-166351 GCA_018402905.1 Glandirana rugosa
TCTCCGGATTGTACGTCCCTCGCGGTAGTCCGCAAGATTCCTGTATTTAATGTGTATATTAAAGGACTGATGGAGAACGTGAAAACTTCCAGGATCAATAGGTAGTCAAATTGGATTTGAAATGTATGCCCCTAGAACGCCTGATGGTGCACCCTGCATGTTGGGCCTCTGTATGTGGCCAGGCTGTGTAAAAGTGTCACTCATGTCATATCGCCATACTCGGGACAAGTAGCAGAATATATTTTAGGGTGTCATTTTTGCTGGGTACATGCTGTGTGTTAGAAATATTGTATAAATGGACAACCTTGTGTAAAAAAAAAATGCGTTTTCATTTTCTTTCCACATTTTCCAAAAACTTGTGGAAAAAATGAACCGTTCAAAAGACTCATTATGCCTCCTAGAATATACGTTGGGGTGTTTACTTTCCAAAATGGGGTCATTTTTTGGGCGTCTCCATTGCCCTGGTGCTCTAGGACCTTCAAAAGTGCAAGAGGTAGTCAGGAAATTATATGTGTAATTTATGTCCTTAGAACGCCTGATGGCGCTCCCTGCATGTTAGGCCTCTGTATGTGGCCAGGCTGTGTAAAAGTCTCACACATGTGGTATCACTATACTCAGGAGGAGTAGCAGAATGTGTTTTGGGGTGTAATTTGGTGGTATGCATATGCTGGGTGTGAGAAATAACCTGTTAATATGACAATTTTGTGAAAAAAAAACTGAAAAAAAAAAATCGTCATTTTGCAAAGAGTTGTGGGAAAAAATGACAACTTCAAAAAACTTGCCATGCCTCTTACTAAATACGTTGGACTGTCTACTTTCCAAAAATGGATCATTTGGGGGGTATTTGTACTTTTCTGTCTTGTTAGAGCCTCAAGAAATGAGATAGGCCGTCAGTGCATCAGGTGTGATCAATATTCAGTGATTGGCACCATAGCCTGTAGACCATTGGTTCTCAATTCCTGTCCTCAGGACCCACCAACAGGCCAGATTTTAAGTATTACCTTGGGGAGATGTAGACTAGAATAGTGCAGTCACTGAGCAGTAAATGATATCACCTCTGATGCATTTCAGTTAACCTGCAAACCTGGCCTGTTAGTGGGTCCCGAGGACAGGAGCTGAGAACCACTGCTGTAGACTCTATAACTTTCACAAAGACCAAATAATATACACTAATTTGGGTTATTTTTACCAAAGATATATAGTAGTATAAATTTTGGCCAAAAATTATGAAGAAAAGTTGCTAATTTGCAAAATGTTATAACAGAAATAAAGAAAAATGCATTTTTTTACAAAATTTTCGGTATTTTTCCATTTATTGCTCAAAAAATAAACACCCCAATGGTGATTAAATACCACCAAAAGAAAGCTCTGTTTGTGGGAAAAAAATTTCATATGGGTACAATGTTGCATGAGTGAGAAATTGTCATTCAAAATGTGAGAGTACTGAAAGCTGAAAATTGGTCTGGTTAGGAAGGGGGTTTAAGTGCCCAGTGGTCAAGTGGTTAAGGGGAATGCCATGCCTAAGTCAAACCCCCAAAACAGAGTAGGGTCACACCCCCAGGCGCATAACAGGCCCTTTGGGTCTGGTAAGTACTTAAATGAGAACCCCACGCTCAATTTAATTTGACAAAATGCATAAGGGCACCCCAAAATCCAAACCAGGCCCCTCAGGTATAGTATGGATTTAAACGGCAACCCCACAGCAAAGTCAACAAAAACAGGCACAGGGGTCCTCCCAAAATCAAAACCAGACCCGAAAGCACCCTCCCTATGTTGAGGACATGTGACCTGATAAGGTTCGGAGGGGGTGTCCCCACCCGTCCCCACCCCCCCTGCCATGCCAGGGCTGCGTGCTCGGATAAGGGTTTCGTTTGGATTTTGGGGGGACACCAACACCATTTTTTTAACAATTTGGCGTGGGGTTCCCCTTAAAATCCATACCAGACCCGAAGGGCCTGGTATGGACTGGGCGGGACCCCCAACACAATGCTTTTTCAGTGATCTCTATCTATATTGCAGGGAACCAGCAATACATTCCAGCCGCAACCGATTTTAAATGACAATTTTTCCTTTACAAATGTCATTTTGCGGTGGCACTGTTCTAAACATCACAGAGATCCATACTAAGGGGACCCCCCAAGCACGATATTTAAGCACTTGCCGCCCGCCCACGGCAGCGTGATGGCGGCAAAGTGGTTTGTTATCGCAAACTGCCCTCACCTGACAGCAGCTACGATTACTAGCATTTTGACCGCGCGCGTGCCACCGGAAGGGAGCGGGTAGGGCAGACTCAATCGGCGATGGCCCCTCTGCAGTGAAAGAACGGAGGTCCGTGTATGTAAACACGGATCTCCGTTTGGACAGAGGGGGAAGGGCAGTGATCACAGGCTTCCTGTATATGGAAGCCGTGATCACTTCCCTCCCCCTGGCAGCCAAGCCCCCATACAGTTAGAATACCCCATAGGGAACACAGTTAACCCTCTCCAGGTTAACAACTTCACTGTCAATGGCACTTCTACAGTAAGCAGTGCATTTTTATACTACTGATCGCTGTATAAAAAAAGGTCCAAAAAAAGTGCCTAAATGGTCCGACATGTCCGCCGCAATATTGCAGTATCGCAGATCGCCGCCATTACTAGTAAAAAATTATAAAAAAATACAACTCAAGAAATTTATTTGCATCATCCCTAAACGCAGCAACTTTTGCGCAAACCAAAAAATAAACGCCGATTGCGATTTTTTTTTTTTGAACAAAGATTGGAGGAACAATATAAATCGGCAAAAAACAAGTAAATAAAATTATTTTTATTTTTTTACAATTGGATTTGTATTTTAGCAAAAAGGAAGAAAAACTGGTTATTTTGAAAAATTGTCGCTGCTTTTTTATTTATAGCGGCGATCAAAAATGGCGCAGAGGAGATCAAATGTCACCTAAAGAAAGCTCTATTTGTGGGTAAAAAATGACGCAAATTTCGTTTGGTTACAACGTCGCACGACCACGCAATTGTCAGTTAAAACGACGCAGTGCCAAATCGCAAAAAGTGCTCAGGTCCTAAAGCGTGAATTCCTTCCGGGGCTGAAGTGGTTAAAGGAATCATTTTTTTTTTCACTTTAACCATTATTAAAACCATTGCTCCTGAAAAAAAAATAGAAACTTTTTTCTATTCAGACATGTCCCCTAGGGCTAAGGCTGTTAAAATTAGAGAAAGGGGGTGGTAGTGTTTTTTTTTATGGCAATGAACTTGCATACAAGCATTAACCACTTGCCGACCGCCCGCCGCAGCGTGATGGCGGCAAGGTGGCTAGTTATCGCGAACCGCCGTCACAGGACGGCGGCCGCGATAACTAGCATTGTGAGCGCGCGCCGCCGGAGGCGCGCCCGCGCGCTCACTGTGTTCGGGAGGAACCAGGGAGCGGGTGCGGCGGACTCGATAACCGCCGGCTACCCGCGATGGCTCCCCCGCACTGAAAGAACAGAGGTCCGTGTAAGTAAACACGGATCTCCGTTCTGTTGAAGGGGGAAGGGCGATGATCACAGCCTTCCTGTATATGGAAGCTGTGATCATCCCCTTTCCCCAGCCAGGGCAGCCAACACACAGTTAGAACACGCCCAGGGAACACAGTTAACCCTTAGAGCGCCCCCTGCAGGTTAACCCCTTCACTGCCAATGGCATTTACACAGTAATCAGTGCATTTTTATAGCACTGATCACTGTATAAATGTAAATGGTCCCAAAAAAGTGTCAAAATGGTCCGACATGTCCGCTGAAATATCGCAGTACCGCTAAAAATCGCAGATCGCCGCCATTACTAGTAAAAAATAAAAAAAAAAATAAAAAACCCCAGAAATGAATTCTCCTCATCCGTAAACGCGGCAACTTTTGCACAAACCAATCAATAAAAGCCGATTGTGATTTTTTTTTACCAAAAATATGAGCATGAATATAAATCGGCCAAAACCGATGAAAAAAAAATTTTTTTATATTTTTTTTTGGATTTGTATTTTATCAAAAAGTAATAAATTTGGGTCTTTTTGCAAAATTGTCGCTCTTCTTTTGTTTGTAGCGGCGATCAGAAATGACACAGAGGTGATCAAATACCACCAAAAGAAAGCTCTATTTGTGGGGAAAAAAAAGACACAAATTTTGTTTGGGTAAAACGTTGCACGACCACGCAATTGTTAGTTAAAGCGACGCAGCGCCGAATCGCAAAAAGTGCTCTGGTCCTAAAGTTGGAAATCCTTCCGGGGCTGAAGTGGTTAAATGAAGGAATTCTGAAACCACAAATTCAATCCCAGCTGACATCAAGTACTTAGAACATGTGATCTGAGAGGCATCTTCACAGGCAAATAGAGGTCGCATGTGTGTAGATTTACTCCCGTTTGTGAGAGTTGAAGTCTTAATAGCCTTTAATTGGGAGTTATTTTAAGGCACTGCTGGAGTAGATTTGGGAGGTATAGTAAATCAGGGCCAGTATCTCACAAAAGTGAGTACACCCCTCACATTTTTGTAAATATTTTATTATATCTTTTCATGTGACAACATTGAAGAAATTACACTTTGCTATAATGTAAAGTAGTGAGTGTACAGCTTGTATAACTGTGTAAATTTGCTGCCCCCTCAAAATAACTCAACACACAGCCATTAATGTCTAAACTGCT
Source organism: Glandirana rugosa (assembly GCA_018402905.1). Classification (NCBI taxonomy): domain Eukaryota; kingdom Metazoa; phylum Chordata; class Amphibia; order Anura; family Ranidae; genus Glandirana; species Glandirana rugosa. The sequence goes on from BLSH010549309.1 coordinate 154,153, forward strand.
AGCAAAAAAAGTGAGTACACCCCCTAAGAGAAAATATCTAACTTGGGCCCAATAAGCCATTTTTCCTCTCCGGTGTCATGTGACTTGTTAGTGTTACAAGGTCTCAGGTGTGTAATGGGGAGCAGGTGTGTTAAATTTGGTGTAATCGCTCTCACTCTCTCATACTGGTCACTGGAAGTTCAATATGGCACCTCATGGCAAAGAACTCGCTGAGGATCTGAAAAAAAGAATTGTTGCTCTACATAAAGATGGCCTAGGCCATAAGAAGATTGCCAAGACCCTGGAGCTGAGGTGTAGCATGGTGGCCAAGACCATACAGCAGTTTAACAGGACATGTTCCACTCAGAACAGGCCTCGCCATGGCTGATCAAAGAGGTTTAGTGCACATGCTCAGCGTCGTTTCCAGAGATTGTCTTTGGGAAATAGACGTATGAGTGCTGCCAGCATTGCTGCAGAGGTTGAAGGGGTGGGGGGTCAGCCTGTCAGTGCTCAAAACATATGCCACACACTGCATCAAATTGGTCTGCATGGCTGTCGTTCTAGAAGGAAGCCTCTTCTAAAGATGATGCACAAGAAAGCCCGCAAACAGTTTGCTGAAGTCAAGCAGATGAAGGACATGGATTGCTGGAACCACGTCCTGTGGTCTGATGAGACCAAGATAAACTTATTTGGTTCAGATGGTGTTAAGCGTGTGTGCCGGCAACCAGGTGAAGAATACAAAGACAAGTGTGTCTTGCCTGCAGTCAAGCATGGTGGTGGGAGTGTCATGGTCTGGGGCTGCACGAGTGCTGCTGACACTGGGGAGCTACAGCTCATCGAGGGAACCATGAATGCCAACATGTACTGTGACATACTGAAGCAGAGAATGATCTCCTCCCTTTCGAGACTGGGCCGCAGGGCAGTATTCCAACATGATAACGACCCCAAACACACCTCCAAGATGACCACTGCCTTGCTAAAGAAGCTGAGGGTAAAGGTGATGGACTGGCCAACCATGTTTTGAGATCTAAACCCTATTGAGCATCTGTGGGGCATCCTCAAAGGGAAGGTGTAGGAGTGCAAGGTCTCTAACATCCACCAGCTCCATGATGTCATCATGGAAGAGGACTCCAGTGGCAACTTGTGAAGCTCTAGTGAACTCCATGCCCAAGAGGGTAGAGGCAGTGCTGGAAAATAATGGTGGCCACACAAAACATTGACACTTTGGGCCCAATTTGGACATTTTCACTTATGGGTGTACTCAATTTTGTTGACATCGGTTTAGATGTTAATGGCTGTCTATTGAGTTATTTTGAGGGGACAGCAAATTTACACTGTTATACACGCTGTACACTCACTACTTTACAGCAAAGTGTCATTTCTTCAGTGTTGATATAATAAAATATTTACAAAAGTGTGAAGGGTGTACTCACTTTTGTGAGATACGGTATATCCTCAGATTATTTATTGTGCCACACCTTTGCACCAAAGCACTTTTTTACTTGTATCCACCTCCATCTCTGGGCCTTTCACTTCTTCAGATGGGGCTTCTAAGCCATGGGAGTCCCCGGTCTCCCATTCTTCCTCCTCAGAACCCTCATCAGGAGATGACCACTCAGTAATGTTTTCTAGGGACGCATACTCAGCTTGCAGTCTGGGGGAACCCAAATCAATCACTCTGTCCATGGCCTCCTTTTCAAACTCTCCAGAGGGCACACCCCTCTCCTGCTCTAGCTCCGCGTGACAAGGGATGACTATTGACATGCTTGAGGCCAGTATAATGGGGAGTACTGGATCCTACTTGGCAGTACTTACAAGATTCAGGTCACCGTCCGAGCCTTCAGTTGCTCCGGCTTCTTCCTTCCCCAGGTCCTCTGTGTTCGCGGGGGAGCCACCAGGTTGCAACTCCTCTCCGCCTCAGTAGGGTGGACCCAGGCCCATTCCAGCCTTCCGGGATCTTTGCCTCTGTGGTGTGCACAGCCCTGAGTGCAGGTCCACACTGCAGTATCGTGGATCCTGCTGGATAGCCATCCTATGCAGAAAGGGTTTATTGCAATGTCCGCACCGGACCCATGCATCTATCACCGCGGTGGGTACCTGGCACTCCAGACAAAACAGAGTCTCTCCATCCCATCCACTATCCCATCCACTACTCCGAGGGCAATTCCCCCGCGGTGCTCCAAGAGAACGCCAGTGTCCACCAGCGTCTGTTCCAGGCAATGGCTGGCAGTGAACGACCACCCTCCAACATCTTACACAGCCCTGTGGTGTTTGCTGAGAGCAGGGAAACTTCTGTCTCCTCCAGGGCATGGCGCCGCCCCCTTGTTTCCAGATGAGCTTGCACCAGTGAATCTGATAGGCAGATTCCGTCCTGGTCACGCTGCTGTAACCCCTCATGTGTAGGATAGAAACTTGCAGACATGCTGGCTCTAGCAAAACTTGTCCAGGCATGTTGGCTCTTTTAGTGGTTGCTGGTAGCAACAGTGATTTTAGTGGCCCTTGTCTTCCTGTAAGGAGCAGTTCTAGCACAGTCCCATCCATAAACAACCGCAAGCTTACCCCGATCACCCCGGGCAACAGGAAACAAGTCCAAGCGCACTTTACTGTTTGCAGCAGGATTTGGAAAGTTCAAAATGCCCAGGTTTTGCAGTATGCTGGGTGCATTTGTAATCCAGTGTGACAGGATGTCCAGCCTCGGGACATATTTGTAATCCATGGGTGCGATTACCCACCATGGTTGCCATGGGCGACAGCTCATGTTACAAGTCACTGAATTGCAGGGTAGTATTTGCAAGTGTCCATCCCTAGTGCTGGTTGGAGCACCTGGGCAAACAATTGTAGAGGTTGGCAATGGCACTTGCGCTAGAACTTCTCCTTACAGGAAGACAAGGGCCATTAAAATCACTGTTGCTATCAGCAACCACTGAAAAAGCCAGCATACCTGGAAAAGTTTTGCTAGAGCCAGCATGTCTGAAAGTTTCTATCCTGCACATCAGGGGTTACAGCAGCATGACCAGGACGGAATCCACCTATCAGATTCACTGGTGCCAGCTCATCTGGTAACGAGGGGTCGGCGCCATGCCCTGGAGGAGACAGAAGATTCCCTGCTCTCAGCAAACACCACGGGGCTGTGGAAGATGGTGGAGGGTGGTTGATCACTTCCAGCCATTGCCTGGTTGCTGGAATAGCCGGAACGGATGCTAGTGGACACTGGCGTTCACTTGGAGCACCGCGGGGGGAATTGTCCTCGGGGTAGTGTATGGGATGGGGAGACTCTGTCTGTTTTGTACGGAGTGCCAGGTACCCACCGCGGTGATAGATGCATGGGTCCGGTCTGGACATTGCTGTGAGCCCTTGCTGCAGAGGATGGCTATCCAGCAGAATCCACAATACTGCAGTGTGGACCTGTGCACACCACAGAGGCAAAGATCCCGGAAGGCTAGAATGGGCCTGGGACCACCCTATTGAGGTGGAGAGGAGTTTCAGCCTGGCGGCTCCCCCGCGAACACAGAGGACCTGGGGAAGGAGGAAGCCAGAGCGACTGAAGGCTCGGTTTGTGACCTGAATCTTGTAAGTACTGCCAAGCAGGATCCAGCACTCCCCATTATACCGGCCTCAAGCATGTCAATAGTCACCCCTTGTCCCGTGGAGCTAGAGCAGGAGAGGGGTGCGCCCTCTGGAGAGTTCGAGAAGGAGGGCATGGACAGAGTGATTGATTTGGGTTCCCCCAGACTGCAAGCTGAGTATGGGTCCCTAGAGAACATTACTGAGTGGTCATCTCCTGATGAGGGTTCTGAGGAGGAAGAATGGGAGACCGGCGACTCCCATGGCTTAGAAGCCCCATCTGAAAGTGAAAGGGCCAGAGATGGAGCTGGATACAAGTAAAAAAGTGCTTTGGTGCAAAGGTGTGGCACAATAAATAATCTGAGGATATACAGTATCTCACAAAAGTGAGTACACCCCTCACACTTTTGTAAATATTTTATTATATCAACACTGAAGAAATGACACTTTGCTACAATGTAAAGTAGTGAGTGTACAGCTTGTATAGCAGTGTAAATTTGCTGTCCCATCAAAATAACTCAATACACAGCCATTAATGTCTAAACCGTTGGCAACACAATTGGACAGAAGAGTGGTCGTGGGTAGCCGGGGGTCGGTGCAGGCAAGTATCAAGCAGGTCAGGGCAAGCCGGGTCTTCAAGGAGCAGGATCAAACAAACAGGAACAGAGCTGAGGCTCACAGGTACACTACACGCTGTAGAATGGAAGCACTGTCCACTTAAATAGGGCAATTTGGCGCCAATGCTGGCGCATACAAGCGCACGCAAACGTGCACAGGCACATGCACACGCGCACAGGCGCACGCACACGCTACGTGCGCCTTTCGCACAGACCTCCAGACCCGGTTTCCATGGACAACAGCGTTTTCCTGACATTTCCCCCCCCCCCCCTCCCAAGGGGCAGCCTTCGGATGCCTTGCCGGGTGCTAACTTCCTGGCAGTTTCTTCTGCAAACTTGAATTAGTTCTGCTGCATGAATGTTTTCTTCCGGCTCCCATGAGTTCTCTTCGGGTCTATACCCCTTCCATTTCACCAGGTACTGAGTGATCCCATCCCTCTTTCGACAATCCAAGATGGCTTCCACCTCAAACTCCCCCTCTCCGTTTACCAGGATTGGTTCAGGCGGACCTGCCTTCCGTCCTGGGAAGGGGTCTGGGACAGCGGGTTTTAACAAGCATGTATGAAAGACCGAGTGGATCCGTAAGGAAGGGGGAAGGTCCAGTTCAAATGCCACCCTATTGATCTTCCTCTTGATTGGGAATGGCCCAATGAATCTGGGTCCCAGCTTTTTTGAAGGGCAAGCTAACATTAGGTTCCTGGTTGACAGCCAGACGCGGTTGCCCGGCTGGAGTTCCAACTCCCCCGCCTTCTCTTGTCAAAGGCTTCCTTGTTTCATTCCTGAGTCTTAGACAGAGTGTCCTGCAGGAGCTTGTTATTGGACTGCAAGAAGCTTGTGACATCCTGTGCCGCTGGAACTGGGCTTTCGGAATTCAGATCAGGGAGGAACGTGGGATGGAATCCATAGTTGGCCCAGAATGGGGACTGCTTGGTGGCCGAGTGAATGGTGTTGTTGTAAGCAAACTCAGCCAGTGGTAACAGTGCAACCCAGTCGTTCTGAGAGAATGAAGAAAAGCAACGAAGATACTGTTCCAGAGTCTGATTCGTTCTCTCAGTCTGGCCGTGGGTCTGGGGGTGGTATGCAGATGAAAAGGAAAGCTTGATCTCCAATGCTGCACACAGGGCCTTCCAGAATCTGGAGGTAAACTGGACCCCCCAGTTGGATACGATATTACTGGGAACTCCGTAAAGTTGAACTATTTCCTTGATAAAGGTGTTTGCCGTCTCGACAGCCGTGGGGGTACCCTTCATGGATAGGAAATGTGCCATTTTTGTCATGCGGTCAACAACCACTAAGATGGTGGAGTATCCTTCTGATGGGGGCAGCTCCCCGATGAAGTCCATGGCCAGCTGAGACCATGGGCGCTCGGGCACTGGGAGCAGGTTCAGGAGGCCCCAGGCCTTGGCTTTATCTGTCTTATTTCGGGCACAGATGGGGCAAGCACTGACGTACTTCTTGCAATCCTCCTCCGCATTTGGCCACCAGAAGGACCGGGAGAGCAGTTCAGTCATCTTTCATCAGCCCTGAAATGTCCGGCCAATTTGTGGTCATGACAGAGACCTAGAGCCCGGAGGCGTAAGCTTGTTTGGACAAACACCTTGTGACCAAACCACCATAGGCAATCTTTAATTATCAGTCTTGAGTCAGAGGGACTGGAGGAGCCTGCTAGGTCCCGTCTTATTTGGGACAACAAATCCTCTTGGGTGAGCAGGAAGTTCCTTGCAGGAAGTATGGTGTCAGGTAGAGTAGTGTCTCCCGGCTCTGAGAACATCCGGGAGAGGGCGTTGGGTTTTACATTTTTTGACCCCGGCCTGTAAGTCAGATGGAACTGGAACTTGTCGGGGTCTTGGTCCCTTAGCCATTTTCAGGTACTCCAGGTTCTTGTGATCAGTGTAGATGAGGATGGGGTGTGTGCCCCCCTCAAGTAGGTACCGCCATTCCCCCAGAGCCGACTTGATGGCCAGTAGCTCTCTATCCCCCACGTCTTAGTTCTTCTCAGGTTCAGATAGTTTGCGGGAGAAGAAGGCTACCAGGTGGAGCAAGGCCTTGGTACCTTGTCGCTGGGAGAGAATGGCTCCTACTGCAGTTTCTAAAGCGTCCACTTCTAGGACGTAAGGCAGGGCAGGGTTAGGATGCTTCAGGATGGGTACAGACGTAAACAGAGATTTGAGTTTCTGGAAGGGAGCTTGGGGTTTGGTGGACCAACGGAACTGGGAGTTCTGCTTGGTCGGTTGGGTGATTGGAGTGACGATGGCCAAGAAGCCCTTAATACATTTCTGGTAGAAATTTGCAAAACCCACGAACCATTGGACCCCTTTCCTGTCTGTTGGTGCCGGCCAGTCCAAGATAGTGGATACCTTTTGAGGATCCATATGGATGCCCGTGACGGAGATGATCAGCCCAAGGAAGTGGATGCTGGGTTGCTGGGAAGCACATTTCTCTGCCTTGGCATACCAGCTATGTTGCCGGAGTCGGCCCAAGACTTTAGCAACATGTTTGCGGTATTCCTCGAGGGAAGAGGAGAAGATTAAGATGTCATCTAGGTAGATGATGACAAAGAGATCCAAGAAGTCCTGAAACACATTGTTTACAAAATGTTGGAAGGTCGCGGGAGCATTACATAATCCGAAGGGCATTACCAAATATTCATAGTGCCCAAAGCGGGTGCGGAATGTGGTCTTTCATTTGTCTCCCTTCCTGATGAGATTGTAAGCTCACCGAAGGTCAAGTTTGGTGAAGATGGTTGCTGCACCCAACCTCTGGAACGATTCTGGGGCCAGAGGCAGGGGGTACCGATTCTTAATGGTAATCCGATTGAGTTCCCGGTAGTCAAAGCATGGCCTTAGTGAATGGTTCTTTTTCTCAACAAAGAAAATACCAGCCCCCGCAGGAGACGTGGAGGGTAGAATGAACCCTTTTTCCAAATTGTCGTCTAGTTAGGCCATGAGGGCCACTATTTCAGGTTTCAAGAGAGGGTAGATCCTACCGAAAGGTACTTCAGCCCCAGGTAAGAGTTCAATAGGGGAATCATAGGGCCTGCGAGGAGGTAGTTTGTCAGCTCATTTCTTGCTAAAGACATCTAGAAATTGATGATACCAGATGCAAGCAGTAGGCGGGTGTCTGGTTCGGAATCGGAGTCCAGGCAAAGTAATGGGGATGCTGCCTCTTCTTCAGGTTTAAGGCAATGCTGCCGGCAAAAGGAGGACCTGAACTGGGTGGCCCCTGTGGACCAGTCAATATTGGGGCTGTGAGCCCAAAGCCAGGGTAGGCCCAAGATGATGGGGAAGAGGGGAGATGCAATGGCATCCAACAGTAAGAGTTCCTGGTGGCCCTCTGATGTCTTGGTAAGAAGAGGAGCAGTTTCATGGGTCACAGTTCCGGATTTAACGAGGTACCCATCTGCCAGTCGGATAACTGTCTTGTCGGCCTTTAGTTGCAATGGGATGCAGTGCAGTGCTGCGAAGTCCTGGTCTATGAAGCAACTGCACACTCCGGAGTCAATGATGACTAGAACTCTGATATTCCCTCCAGGAAGCTGCAGAGAAAGGAGAAGAGTAAAATGAGAAGTGTTTTTTGCATATATGCATCAGGGATGGAGGCACCCGTCTATCCCCTTACCATGGGTGTCTCAAAGTCCCACTTTTGTCCCCCCTCTACTTGCTGAGGATGGAAGCGTATGGGAGGGCCTTTTGCTGATCAGATTACTGATATTTCGGGGTTTTTACCTCGTGACTATGATAATTGTTTGGTTGTTTTTACCACATATGATATATATCACTTCAGCATTATCCTATTTTTTAGGAGACCCATTTTGTTCATCCACCGTTCTCTCTCCATCCGGGGCAGACGTTATGATTGGGCCATCTCCCCCCTGTTCCAGTCCGGGAGCTGCGATGTGCTCCGGGCACCCCCCCCCCTTCCCCCTAGTTGCCATTGACACGTGGGGGTTGAGGCGGGCTTGGTCTGCTGCGCATAGGGTTGCCAACATCATCCCTTTAATCCAGGACACATATTGGTTACACAGGTTCTGTGGCTGATTAAGGTGGTAATTAAACTCCCTTGGTGCCTTATCTGTATTAAATTAGCCTCAGAACCTGTGTAATTAATATGTGTCCTGGATTAAAGGGATGATGTGGCAACCCTAGCTGCGCATCGGCGTCATGCACCACGCTGGATATGCGGAGTCCCCCTGGAGCCGCATGTCCAGCGATTTCTCCATCGGATGGCTGGCTCTATTTTTTAAGGGGCTCCGGTCTTCATGACAGGGATCCTCCTTTCTCTTGAGCCCACCAGCATGACACTGGGGGCAGACCTTGAGGGGCCTATATTTGCCTGGCCCTCATCCCCATTTGGATCTGGCTTGCTCCACTGGCTGTCAGCTGTTGTTTGCACTGAGGATTATGCAGGTAATCATGGTCTAGTGTCTCTCTCTATGATGACACTCACTTTGTTGTTTCACATACACATTTTTCTCATGGTAGCCTCTTTGGCTCGTATCATTTCATGCTGAAGCTCTTTTCTCATGATCATAAATACCCTTTTTATGCTATGACTTTGTGCTGCACACTTGTCCCTGGTGATTGCCTCTTTCCCATTCACTCTTTGTTTCAACACACTAGCACCTATGAGCTATGTCTTTGTGACACTCTAAACACAGACATATTCATACCCCATATCTCCATATTGTTTCACAGATCTCTTGGAGCCCTGGGCATATACACTCTTCACCCAGCCAGTGTTGGTGGCCTGTCCCTCTGGGGATTTGGGGGCTTGTTTTGGCCCTGGGTCTTCCGCCCCTCAGCTCCTGGCTGGAGCAGTTTGGATGAGGCTTCCACACGTCCTAGCGGCCCACGCTTGGAGATATTGAGTTTTACATGTAAGTAGGGAGGTTTTACCCCCTTTCCATGTGTTTCTCCCAATTCCTCTGGATGTGCCTATACACATTCCCCTTATAGGGGGTGAGTTACCATATGCTATGAGTCTTGCACACATTTAAAACCCTTTTGTTTTATAGATATTGTATCCTGCATGCATCCGCTCCTGACGAGGTGGTTTTATCCCCGAAACATGTAGAGCTTACACAGATGCATGCACACATGGTTTTTAAGAATTAAAGAATTTTATGTGATGTATTTTGGAGAGCTATTTCTGTAATGTGGAACAACGTCAGCTTACATGTTTTTCTCCTATGTAATATGTGTTATTATGATGTTTACAATCTACATTCAGTATATCTGATATGACTTTTTACATGTGGACTATACATTGTATCAATAAACGATATACTTTTTACCAGCATCTGGTTCCCTCCCTATGCTTCATTCCAAGTCCCCAACTCCCCCTCTTTGTTTGTTAAAATGAGAAGTGTGACCCTGTGGGATGGGTGTGCCAATCTGGGTAGCAGGACAACACTTACCGCGCTTGGCGGGGCACACTCTAGCTACATGACCCGGTTCGCCACAGTACAGACATAAATTCTGTGAGAAGCCTTGTTGCCTTTCCTCGTGGTGAGCGACGGGCGTAGGAGCCCTATCTGCATGGGCTCAGAGGAGTCCTGGGGAGAGGAGGAGGTTACTGGACCGAGAGGAGCAGGACTTGGGTAGCTGGGGACCCGTGGAAGCATCCAAGTGGGACGCAGCTGTCCTGAAGATCTTTCAGCGTGGTGTTCCCTGAGACGCCGATCAATTGAGATGACCAAGTTAATAATTGCATCCAGGGTTTGGGGGACCCCTACTCGTGCAAGCTCGTCTTTAAGGGGTTCGGATAAACCTAACCAAAATTGGAAGCACAGAGTGGCATTGTTCCATGCTATATCTGCGCTCCAGAGCCAAAATTCGGTTACGTAATGCAGGGCAGCCTCAGCTGTGGTGGCCTGGTGAGGGTCCTCATAAAGTTGAGCCATGGCTTGGAAAAATAAGGTCAGTGTGGAGACCTCCAGGTCTCTCTGCTCTCATAGCCGGTGGGCCCATGACTCGGGTTCATCCTGCAGCAGAGAGATAATGAACCCCACTTTGGTGGCCTCGAGGGAGAAGGTGCATGGCTGGAGGCCAAAGTAGAGCTCACACGCATTGCGAAAGGCCCGGAACTTGCAACAATCCCCTGAAAACGTGTCAGGCAGAGGGACCTTGGGTACCGAAGGCAGGGCCACGATGGTGCAAACTGCGGATGGACCAGCTTCAGAGGCTGAAGGAGCTGAGAGCTCTTGTACCCGTTCCTCCAACCGGGTATAGCCCTCTTGCAGATTTTTTACTGCCTGTGTGAGACCAGCGAGGTGAGAACACAGATCGTCCATAGGAGAATGGGTTCCCAGCACAGACTCTGTCATGGCTGTCCATTTCTGTCACGCACCTGGTGGCGGCGTCTGTCTTGTGCAGGGAACAACCGCTCTTGCGCACCTGATTTTGGGGCCCCTGGAAGTGTAGACAGGAGACCAAGAGTGCAGGATGGCACGAGGGCTGGGTAGTCTCTGATGATGATATGAGAGATTCCGGGTCGGCTCGTGCAGACAGGAAGTAATGTGATTCAAGCTGGGACGCAACTGGCGGGCAGTGTGGCACAAAGGATCAGGCAAACGGGTAGTCGAAGTCCAAGCAGGAGTCGTAATCAGGCGGGCAGCAGAGGTACCAGGGATCGGACAGAAGAGTGGTCGTGGGTAGCCGGGGGTCGGTGCAGGCAGGTATAAAGCAGGTCGGGGCAAGCCGGGTCTTCAGGGAGCAGGGTCAAACAAACAGGAACAGAGCTGAGGCTCACAGGTACACTACACGCTGTAGAATGGACAGCACTGGCTGCTGGGTGCTGTCCACTTAAATAGGGTCATTTGGCGCCAATGCCAGCGCATGCTCGCGTGCGCAAACGCGCACATGCTATGTGCACCCGCGCACAGACCTCCAGACCCAGTTTCCATGGACAACAGCATTTTCCTGACACTCTCTCCCCTCTCTTTTTCTCTCTCCTTCTCTCTCTCTCTCTCTCTAGCTCTCTTCTCCTTCTCTTTCTATCTATCTCTCCTCTCCTTCTCTCTCTCTCTCTCTCTCTCTCTCTCTCTCTCTCTCTCTCGCTGCACTATTTTTCTCTCTTCTCTCTCCTCCTCCTCTCCCTTTCTCTCTCTCCTCTTCTCTCCTCCTTCTCTCTCTCCCCCCTCCTTCTCTTTCTCTCCCTCTCTATCATCCTTCTCTCCCTCTCTCTCTCTCTCTCTCTCCTTCTTCTCTCTCCTCCTTCTCTCCCCCCCCCTCACTCTCTCGTCCTACTCTCTGCTCCTTCTGTCTCTCTCTCTCTCCATCTCTCTCCTCCTTTCTCTCCCCCCTCTCTCTCTCTGTCTCTCTCTCTCATCTTCCCCTCTCTCTCTCTCCTTTTTTCTCTCTCTCTCCTTTTTTCTCTCTCCTCCTCCTCCTCCTCTCTCTCTCTCATTTTCTCTTTCTCTCTCTCTCTCCATCCCTCTCCCCCTCTCTCATCCTTTTCTCTCTCTCCTTTTTTCTCTTTCTCTCTCTCTGTCTCTCTATCCTTCTCTCTATTTCTCTCTCCTCCTCCCCCTCTATCTCTCTCTCTCTCTCTCTTTCTCTCTCTCCTCCTTCTCTCCCCCCCTCACTCTCTCATCCTTCTCTTTCCTCCTTCTCACTCTCTCTCTCTTTCCCCCTCTCTCTCTATCCTCCTTCTCCCTCTCTCTCTCTCTCTCACTCCTCCTTCTCTCTCTCTCCCTCTCTCTCCTCCTCCTCCTCTCTCTCTCGTCCTTCTCTCTTACTCTCGTCCTCTCTTGTCCTTCTTGCTCTCTCTTTCCCTCTCTCTCTCTTTCCCTCCATCTCTCCCTCTTCCCCTCTCTCTCTCTCTCTCCTCCTTTTCTCTCTCTCCTCCTTTTCTCCCCCCCTCACTCTCTCGTCCTACTCTCTGCTCCTTCTGTCTCTCTCTCTCCTTCTCTCTCCTCCTTTCTCTCACCCCATCCTTCTCTCTCTCCTCCTCCTCTCTCTCTCTACTTTTCTCTCTTTCTTTCTCTCTCTCTCTCGCCACCTATCCCCCCCTCTCTCTCATCTTCTTTCTCTCTTTTC
>BLSH010549309.1:178867-194696 GCA_018402905.1 Glandirana rugosa
CTCTCTCTCTCTCTCTCTCTCTCTCTCTCTCTCTCTCTCTCCCTTTCTCTCTCTCTCTCTCTCTCTCTCTCTCCTCCTTCTCTCTCTCTCTCTTTCCCTCTCTCTCTCCACCTTCTTTGTCTCTCTCCTTCTTTCTCCTCCTTTCTCTCTCTCACTCTCTCTCTCTCCCTTCCTTCTCTCTCTCTCCTTTTCTTTCTCTCTCTCTCTCTCTCCTCTTTCTCACCCCTCTCTCTCGTCCGTCTCTCTCTCTCCTTTTCTCTCTCTTTCTCTCTCCTCCTTCTCTCCCCTCCTCTCTCTCACTCTCTCCTTTCTTTCTCTCTGCTCCCTCTCTCTCCTCTCTTTTTCTCTCTTCTCTATCCCCCTTCTCTTTCTCTCTCTCTCTCTCCCCTTCTCTCTTTCTCTTTGTTCATTCTCCATCTCTCTTTCTCTCTAACTCTCTCCTCCTTCTTGTTCTCACTCTCTCTCCTTCTCTGTCTTTCTCTCTTTTCTCTCTCCTCCTCCTTCTCTCTCTTTCTCTATCTCCTCCTCCCCCCCCTGCACTCTCTCGTCCTTCTCTCTCTCTGTCTTTCCATCTCGCTCTCTTTCTATTTTCCTTCACTCTCTCTCTCTCTCTCCTCCTTCTCTCTCTCTCTCTCTCTCCTCCTTCTCTCTCCTCCTTCTCTCTCTCTCTCTCCCCTCCTTTTCTCTCTCTCTCTTTCTCTTTCCCTCTCCTCCTTTCTCTCCCTCCTTCTCTTTCCTCCTTTCTCTCTCCCCTCCTTCTCTCTCTCTCTCTCTCTCTCTCTCTCCTTTTCTCTCTCTCTCTCCCTTTCTCTCTCTCTCTCCCCTTCTCTCTCTTTCTCTCTGCTCCTTCTCTCCCTGTCTTTCTCTCTCTTTCTCTCTGCTCCTTCTCTCTCTCTGTCTCTTGCTCTCTCCCCTCCTCCTCTCTCTCTATCTCTCATTTTCTCTCTCTCTCCTTTTCCCTCTCTCTCTCCTTTTCCCTCTCTCTCTCTCTCCTTTTCTCTCTCTCTCCTCCTTCTCTCCCCCCACTCTCTCTTGTACTCTCGTTCTCTCCCTCTCTCTCCTTCTCTCCCTCCTCTCTTTCTCGTCCTCTCTCTCTCTCCTTTTCTCTCTATCTCTCTCCGTCTCTCACTCTCTTTCCCCTCCTTCTCTCTCTCCCCTCCTTCTCTCCCCCTCTCTCTCCTCTTTCTCTCTCTTTTTCTCACTCTTTCTATTTCTCTCTCTCTCTCTCCTTCTCTCTCCTCCTTTCTCTCCCCCTCTCTCTGTCTCATCCTTCTGTCTCTCACTTTCTCCCCTCCTTCTCTCTCCTCCTTATCTCCCCTCCTCTCTCTCCTCTCTTTCTCTCTGCTCCCTCTCTCTCTCTCTCCCCCTCTCTCTGTCTCTCACTCTCTCTCTCTCTCTCCCTCTCTCTTTCCCCTCCTCTCTCTCTCCCATTTTTTTTCTCTCTCTCTTCTCTATCCTCCTTCTCTTTCTCTCTCTCCCCTTCTCTCTTTTTCTCTGTTCACTCTCCTTCTCTCTTTCTCTCTAACTCTCTCCTCCTTCTTTCTCTCTCTCCCCTTCTCTTTTTTTCTCTGTTCACTCTCCTTCTCTCTTTCTCTCTAACTCTCCCCTCCTTCTCTCTCTCTCTCCTTCTCTGTCTTTCTCTTTATTCTCTCTCCTCCTTCTCTCTCTCTGTCTTTCCATCTCGCTCTCTCCTCCTTCTCTCTCTCCATTTTCCTTCACTCTCTCTCTCTCCTCCTCTCTCTCTCCTCCTTCTCTCTCTCTCTCTCCTCCATCTCTCTCTCTCTCTCCTCCTTCTTTCTCTTCCCTGGATGTCTCCATTAAGGGACACTTAAGCATGGGTTGGTACATCATGCTGTCTTAACCCATAAATGCATATGTATGTATGTGTAGGCTCATGCATCATTACACTATTTAACACTATTTACCAGTAACATGGTTATAGAGCAAAGACTTCTCGTTAAGATTTTTTGGAGCAGGCAGACGGATGGTCGGGTTCAGGCAGGGTCGTCAACAGGCGGGCAGGCAAAGTACAGAAGGACTAGGCAAGAGAGTGGTCATAGGCAATCCAGGGGTCGGTGCAGGCAGAAATCAGCAAAGTAAGGCAAGCTGGGTCACAGGAACAGACAAACAAATACAGGTTTCTCAGGAGTACACACTACACGCTGTAGATCAGACAGCACTTGCTGCAGGGTTGAAATAGAGCCATTTGGCGCCGTTTCCGGCGCGTGCGTGAACGCGATTTAGCGGTTAAAAAGTCCCATTTTAGCAGGATTTCCGCTAACATTGCCCCCCCCCAAGGGGCAGCCTCTGGATGCCCAGCCGGGCCTTCAGTTCCGGGTGATTCCTCCAAAAGGACCTAACGCGTTCCTTGGCATGGATGTGTTCTTCGGGCACCCAAGAGTTCTCTTCTGGTCCGTACCCCTTCCACTTAATTAGGAACTGTGTCACACCCCTTCCCACTCTGCAATCGAGGATTGCCTCGATCTCTAACTCCTCTTCACCATCTATAATGACTGGCTCCGGAGGGGTCGTTCTCCTTCCCGGGAATTGGTCCTGGGCTACCTGTTTTAACAGGGCCACATGAAATACGGGGTGTACCCGAAGAGAGGAGGGAAGTCTCAATTCATACGCCACCCTGTTGATTCTTCTCTTGACCGGGAAGGGGCCAATGAATTTAGGTCCCAGTTTCTTAGAGGGGCAGACGAGCTTCAAGTTCTTGGTGGCCAGCCAAACTTGGTCGCCCGGATGCAGATCCAGTTCCCCTTGTCTTCCTCTGTCGAACGTTTGCTTGATGTACTCCTGTGACCGGGATAATGTCTCTCGCAAGAGTTTGGTGTTTTCCACCAAGAAGGTGGCCATGTCTTGAGCAGCGGGTACTGCACTTTCGGGTACTAGGTGAGGCAGAAAGGAGGGGTGGTAGCTGAGATTCGCCCAAAACAGTGACTGGTTTGTGGCTGAGTGGACAGCGTTGTTGTAGGCGAACTCGGCTACCACCAGCAGGGAGGCCCAGTCATCTTGAGAGAACGAAGAATAGCACCTGAGGTATTGCTCCAACGTCTGATTCGTTCTCTCCGTCTGGCCATTGGTCTGAGGGTGATAAGCGGAGGAGAGTGCTAGGTCAATCCCCAGTAACGAGCAGAGAGCTTTCCAGACCCGAGAGGTGAACTGCACTTCCCGATCCAACACAATGTTAGCTGGGATTCCGTGGAGTCAGATGATCTCCCTCATAAATGTTTCCACTGTTTGGATGGCCGTAGGTGTGCCCCTCATGGGAATGAAATGGGCCATCTTAGTTAGACGATCCACTACTACAAGGATGGTGGAGAATCCAGCCCATGGAGGTAACTCCACAATGAAGTCCATGGACACATGCGACCAGGGGTGCTCAGGGACTGGCAATGGGTTTAGCAGCCCCCAGGCCTTGGTCCGGTTGACCTTGTTGCGGGCACAGGTGGGGCAGGCCTTAACGTATTCCCGGCAGTCCTTGTCAACCCGAGGCCACCAGAAGGAGCATGCCAGGAGCTCTGTAGACTTGCGCACCCAGAAATGGCCTGCCAGCTTATGGCCGTGGCACAATTCTAGGACTGCCAGACGTTGTCCTTCCGGGACAAAGATTCTTGTACCCAGCCACCACAGTCCGTCGTGTTGGGTCAGCCTGGGGTCATGAGGGCTGACAGACCCGGCAACAGATGGCCTGATTTGGGAGAGGAGATCCTCTTGGGTTAGTAAGAAGCTCCGGGATGGGAGGATGGTATCTGGTGGAGTCGACTCCCCTGTCTTATGGAACATCCTGGATAAGGCATCCAGTTTCACATTTTTTGACCCAGGCCTGTATGTTATATGGAGTTGAAATCGGGAAAAGAAGAAGAAGAAGGTGGGGCTTCAGTCTCTTAGCTGTCCGCAGATATTCTAGGTTCTTGTGATCAGTGAACACCAGAGCTGGATGTGCCGCTCCCTCCTGCAGATACCGCCATTACTGCAGGGTGGATTTTATGGCAAGTAATTCTCTGTCTCCCACATCCTAATTTCTTTCTGGGGGAGTTAATTTCTGGGAGAAGAAGGCAATGAGGTGAAGAGTGGCCTTAGGCCCTTGTCTCTAAGAGAGTACAGCTCCAACCGCCGTTTTGGATGCATCCACTTCCAGAGTGTACGGCAGAGTGGGGTCTGGATGCTTGAGGACTGTTGCCGAGGTGAAAAATCTCTTCAGCTGTTGAAAGGCCGCTTGGGCTTCCGTGGTGAGTTGAGTGATGGGGGCAATAACGGCAGATAACTCCTTAATGAATTTCCTATAAAAGTTGGCAAAGCCAACAGAGCGTTGCACCCCTTTCCTGTCAGTAGGTGATGGCCACTCCACAATAGCAGAGACCTTCTGGGGGTCCATATTTATACAGGAGGTGGAGAGGATGAAGCCCAGGAAAGAAATGCTAGAGCATTCAAAAGCGCACTTCTCAGCCTTAGCGTAAAGTCCATGCTGACGCAGACGGCTCAGTACGCTCTTGACGTGGCTGCGGTGCTCCTCCAGGGATGAGGAAAATATTAAGATGTCATCCAGGTAGACCACTACGAATATGTCTAGGAAGTCCCGAAAAATGTCATTGACCAGATGTTGGAACGTGGCCGGGTTGTTACACAGGCCGAATGGCATGACTAGATATTCGTAGTGGCCAAATCGGGTTCGGAAGGCCGTCTTCCACTCATCCCCCTCTCGAATGCGGAGAAGGTTGTAGGCCCCTCAAAGGTCTAGCTTTGAGAACACCTTGGCCGAACCGAGTCTCTGGAATAGCTCAGGAACCAGGGGCAAGGGATACCGGTTCTTAACCGTGATTTTATTGAGGTCCCGGTAGTCGATACATGGTCGAAGGGACTTGTCCTTCTTCTCGACAAAGAATATCCCTGCCCCGGCGGGAGACGTAGAAGGCCGGATAAACCCCTTTTGCAGATTGTCATCCAAGTATGATTTGAAATCAAATTGTTCCCTTGGCAATCAGGCTGCTAAACAGCAAATTCTTAAGAGGCACCTCATCCCAAAATTTGTCTTGAGTAGAATACAGCGAACAAGGTTCCCTAGTGGGATTATGCGGTGCAAGAGAATGGAGTCCACAACAAAATGAAAATTATTTCCTTAAAAACAGTAAGTCTTTATTCTGACATATAGTCCATATAAAAAACATTCAAAGAAATTTTGTGTTGTACAAACATGTTAAAAAACAAAGTTGGTGGTACAAATATTCGTGGTGGGGGTTACCCAAGTGGTGGTATAACAGAAGGTCAAGTTGTTATCCCAACATGTTTCACCCAGAATGGGCTTTTTCAGGGGATTTGATTGACCGCCACCAAATCAGGACTGGACCCACACTAACAGAGCGGGCACAGCAGAACCCATGGACAACAGTCAGCCCGGAACAGAGAAACAGATACAGGTTGCTCAGGAGTACACACTACACGCTGTAGATCAGACAGCACTTGCTGCAGGGTTGAAATAGAGCCGTTTGGCGCAGTTTCCGGAACGAACACGCATTAGCGGCTAAAAAGTCCCATTTTAGCAGGATTTCCTCTAACACCCTCTCTCCTTTTCTCTCTCTCTCTCTCTCTCTCTCTCTCTCTCTCTCTCCGTCTCTCACTCTCTCTCTCTCTTTCCCCTCCTCTCTCTCTCCTCCTCCTCTCCCCCCTCTCTCTCTCCTCCCTCTCTCTCTCTCTCTCTCTCGAGGTTCAGGAGCACAGGGGGGCATGAGGGTCAGACTGGATCACTGGTGATGGTGCGAAGGGTCCGGTTGCGGCTCGTGCAGTAGTAGAGTGGTGGGCAGGCAGGCAGGGTCATCAACAGGCAGGCAGGTGAAGTACACAAGGATCAGGCAGGAGAATAGTCGTGGGCAAGCTGGGGGTCGGTGCAGGCAGGGATCAATCAACGTCAGAGACAAGCTGGGTCACAGGAACAGGAAATCAGGATACAGACACTCACACGCTGTAGAACGGACAGCACTGGCTGCTGGGTGTTGTCAGCCTAAATAGAGCCGTTTGGCACCATTTCCGGCACGTGAGTGTGCACGGGAACGCGCACGGGCTCGTGCCCAAGTGCGCAAGTCCATTTGCCACAGATTCCTTTCCTAACATTGCCCCCCCCCCCAAGGGGCAGCCTCCGGATGCCTCGCTGGGTATTAACTTCAAGGCGGTTTCTTTTGAAGGCTTGGATTAAGTCTGCGGCATGGATGTTTGACTCTGGTTCCCAGGAGTTTTCCTTGGGGTCGTATCCTTTCCATTTCACCAAGTATTGGGTTACACTACCCCTTTTCCGGCAGTCCAGGATGGCCTCGACCTCAAACTCCTCCTCTCCATTTACTAGAACTGGATCTGGTGGACCCTTCTTCCGTCCCGGGAATGGATCTGGAGGGACTGGCTTCAGCAGGGACACGTGGAAGACTGGGTGAACACGTAATGATGAGGGTAGGACCAGTTCGTAAGCCACCCTATTGATCTTTTTTTTCACCGGGAGTTCCAGCTCACCCCGTCTTTTCTTGTCAAAGGCTCCCTTACTGAGTTCCGTGGTTTTGGCAAGTGTATCCTATAGAAGCTGGTTGTTCCTTTCAAAGAATTCCAGGGTTTCCTGAACCGCTGGTACTGGACTCTCAGGGGCCGAACTGGGTAAAAAAGTCGGGTGGAAGCCGTAGTTCACCCAGAACGGAGACTGTTTGGTGGCCGAGTGGACCGTGTTGTTAAAGGCGAACTCGGCCAGCGGCAGAAAAGAGGCCCAGTCGTAATGAGAGAACGAGGAGAAACATTGAAGATATTGCTCCAGGGTCTGGTTCGTTCTCTCAGTTTGGCCATTGGTCTGGGGATGGTAGGTCGAGGAGAAGGACAGTTCAATCTTCAATGCAGAACACAGAGCCTTCCAGAACCTGGAGGTAAACTGGACCCCGCGATCCGACACAATATTGAGCGGCACTCCATGAAGTCGGATGATTTCCAGAACAAAGATTTCTGCCATTTCTGTGGTGGTAGGTGTGCCTTTCATAGGCAAAAAATGGGCCATTTTGGTCATGCGGTCTACGATCACAAAGATGGTGGTGTATTCCTTGGGTGGAGGTAGCTCCACAATAAAGTCCATCGCTATTCGGGCCCAAGGGTGTTCAGGCACCAGGAGTGGATTCAAGAGACCCCAAGCTTTGGCCTTGTCAGTCTTGTTTTGGGCGCATATAGCACATGTGTTGGTGTACTTCCTGCAGTCTTCTTCAGCTAGAGGCCACCAGAAGGAGCGTGAGAGCAGTTCAAATGTTTTGCGGGCTCCAAAGTGCCCCACCAATTTATGGTCATGGCACAATCCTAAGATAGCAAGATGTTGCTCTACCGGGACAAAGATCCGGTGACCGTACCACCATAGACTGTCTTTGACCAGCAGCCTGGGATCTGAGGGGCCGGTTGAGCCAGCAAGGAATTGTCTGATCTGCGACAGCAGGTCTTCTTGAGTAAGTAGGAAGTTCCTAGAAGGGAGAATTGTGTCCGGAGGGGAACAGTTGCTGGGATCGCAGAACATCCGGGAGAGGGCATCCGGCTTGACGTTTTTTGGCCCTGGCCGGTAGGTCAAGTGGACAGGAATCTCCAAAAGAAAAGAGCCAAGCAGGCCTGGAGGGTTTTAATCTTTTGGCAAAATACTCCAGATTTTTATGATCTGTGTATATCAGGATGGGGTGAGGGTGACTGGCCCCTTCGAGTAGGTACCGCCATTCTTCAAGTGCTACTTTAATTGCCAGGAGTTCTCTATCCCCCACGTCGTAGTTCTTCTCTGGTGCAGATAGTTTACGGGAGAAAAACGCGACGTGATGGAGCAAGGCCTTGTCTCTGGGAGAGAACTGCCCCGACAGCGGTTTCCGAGGCGTCCACCTCTAGCACATAGGGCAAAGCCGGGTCAGGGTACTTCAGGATGGGCGCCGTGGTGAACAACCCCTTTAGGGTCTGAAAGGCCGCTTCAGCCTCTGAGGACCACTGGAAGCGGATGTTCTGTTTCGTGAGTTGTGTGATTGGGGTGATGATGGCTGAGAACCCCTTTATAAACTTCCTATAAAAATTTGCAAAGCCCACGAAACGTTGGACCCCTTTTCTGTCTGTGGGTGCCGGCCAATCCAGGATAGTAGAGACCTTCTGCGGGTCCATTGTGATACCGGTCACAGAGATGACTAGACCAAGGAGCTGAATGCTTGATTGGTCAAAGGCACATTTTTTAGCCTTGGCATATAGCCCATGCTGCCGGAGGCGGCTCAGGACCTTGGCTACATGCTCACGGTGCTCCTCCAGGGAGGAGGAAGAAATCAATACATCATCTAGGTAGGTGATCACAAACAGGTCTAGGTAGTCCCTGAACACATCGTTCACAAAGTGTTGGAAAGTTGCGGGGGCGTTACATAGACCAAAGGGTGTGACCAGGTATTCGTAGTGCCCGAAGCGGTCTTCCATTCATCGCCTTCCCGGATGCGAACTAGGTTGTACGCCCCACGCAAGTCAAGCTTAGTGAAAATGGTGGCGGACCCCAGCCTTTGAAACAGCTCTGGTACCAGGGGTAAGGGATAACGTTTTTTGACCGTAATCCAGTTGAGCTCCCGGTAGTCGATGCAGGGGCGTAAGGAGTGGTCTTTTTTCTCCACGAAGAATATGCCAGCCCCTGCAGGGGACGTGGAAGGTCGGATGAACTACCTTTCCAGATTCTCATCCAGATAGGCCTTGAGGGCCACCAACTCAGGTTCTGACAGAGGGTAAATCCTACCAAAGGGTACTTCTGCTCCTGGCAGGAGCTCTTTTCTTACTAAACATGTCCAGATAACTGTGATAAGCTGCCGGGACCGACTGGTGGGTTTGGGGATCAGAGTCCGAGTCCAGACAGCCCAGGAGGGGCATGATAACTTCAACCCGCTTTAGGCAGTGCTGCTGGCAGTACTGAGATTGGAACCTAATAGTCCCGAGGGTCCAATCTATAGAGGGGCTATGCGCCCGGAGCCAGGGCAGGCCCAAGATGATGGGGAATAGAGGAGACGCTATTACGTCAAGAAGTAGGAGCTCCTGATGGCCGTCGGCCATGGTAGCAGGTAGAGGAGCGGTTGCGTGGGTGAGCGTGCCAGACTTAATGGGGGAACCCTCTGCCAAATGGATGACAAGTCTCTGAGTCTTCGGCAGAAGAGGGATTTGATGAAGGGCTGCAAAAGTTTCATCCATAAAGTAGCTACAGGCTCCTGAATCAATGATGGCTTGAACTTGCAAAATCCCTCTAGGAAGCTGCAGGGAGAGTAAGATCATGAGGTGAGATACTAGGTTCAGTAGAACAGGTGAATCGCTAGTAGCGACTGGAGAGTGCTTACCGCGCTTGGCGGGACAGAATCTTACCATGTGTCTGGGTTCTCCACAGTAAAGACACAGGTTCAGGGAGGACCTCCCGTTGTCTCTCTTCTGGGGTGAGAGAAGGGCGCAGGAGCTCTAGTTGCATGGGTTCGGAGGTATCCGGAGGAGAGAAGGAGGAGGTTGCAAAGGCGAAGGGAGTTGGTCTGGGGTAGCTAGGAACCCGAGGTGGCATCCAGATGGGATGCAGGGATCCTGGGGCTCTTTCGGCTCGACGCTCCCTAAGGCGCCGGTCAATCCGGATGGCCAGATTGAGGAGTGCATCCAGGGTTGAGGGTACCCCTACACGGGCCAATTCATCCTTGAGGGATTCAGATAGGCCTAAACAGAATCGGTGGCAGAGGGCGGCATCGTTCCATGCCGTATCGGTGCCCCACCGCCTGAATTTCGCCACGTAGTCCTCAGCAGAGCGGCGACCCTGCTGGAGGGTATGTAAAGCAGCCTCTGCGGTGGCCGCCTGGTGGGGGTCTTCATAAAGGCAAGCCATAGCTTGGAAAAACAGGGCCAAAGTGGAGACCTCTGGGGCTCGCTGCTCCCACCACCGATGAGCCCAGGCCTGGGGCTCTTCCTGTAGTAGGGATATAACAAGTCCCACCTTCGTAGCTTCCAGCGAGAAGGTACGCGGCTGAAGGCCAAAATATAGTTCACAAGCGTTGCGGAAGCCTCTGAACTTCCGGCGGTCCCCAGAAAACTTATCCGGCAGGGGGACTTTGGATTCAGATGGTAAGGCCACGATGGTGCGACTTGCGGCCTGGCCACTCCCAGAAGCTGCAGGTATGGAGAGTTCCTGAACCCGTTCTTCCAGCCGGGTATAGCCCTTCTGCAGATTCTTGACCGCCTGTGTAAGGCCGGCCAAATGTACACAAGGTTCATCCATAGCAGAGGGTGCTCCCTGCACAGACTCAGACATGGCTGTCAGTTGCTGTCACGCACCTGGTGGTGGAGTCTGTCTTGTGCAGGGAGCAACCACTCTTACGGCCCTGGTTCGGGAACCCCTGGTAGAGCAGACAGGAGGTTCGGGAGCACAGGGGGGCATGAGGGTCGGACTGGATCACTGGTGATAGTGTGAAGGGTCCGGTTGCGGCTCGTGCAGTAGTAGAGTGGTGGTGCAGGCTGAGGTTGTCAACTGGCTGGCAAAGCGGTACAGGAGGAGTAGGCAGAGGGGTCGTCAGGTGCAGGCAGGGTTGTTAACAGGCAGGCAGGTGAAGTACACAAGGATCAGGCAGGAGAATAGTCGTGGGCAAGCTGGGGGTCGGCGAAGGCGGGGATCAATCAACATCAGAGACAAGCCGGGTCACAGGAACAGGAAATCAGGATACAGACTACTCAGGAACACTCACATGCTGTAGAACGTACAGCACTGGCTGCTGGGTGTTGTTAGCCTAAATAGAGCCGTTTGGCGCCATTTCCGGCGTGTGTGCGTACGCACGGGAATGCGCACAGGCGCGAGCAGACGTGCGCTAACGCGCACATGCATGCGCGATCGCACACAGGCGTGCGCACAAGTGCGCAAGTCCATTAGCCACAGATTCCTTTCCTAACACTCCTCCTTTTCTCTCTCCTCCTTCTCCCCCCCCCCCCCCTCTCACTCGCTCGTCCTTCTCTCTCCTCCTCTCTCTCTTTCCCTCTCCCTCTATCCTCTTTTTCTCTCTCTCTCGCCTTCTCTCTCTCTCGTCCTCTCTCTCTGTTTCCCTCTCTCTCTTCCTTCTTTCTCTCTCTCTCCTTTTCTCTCTCTCTTTCTCTCTCTCTCCACCTTCTTTGTCTCTCTCCTTCTTTCTCCTCCTTTCTCTCTCTCTCGCTCTCTCTCCCTTTCTTTTCTCTCTCCCTTCCTTCTCTCTCCTCCCTCTCTCTCTCCTATTCTGTCTCTTTATCTCTCTCTCTTTCGCTCTCTCTCTCTCCCCTCCTTCTCTCTCCTCCTTCCCACCCCCCTCTCTCTCTCTCTCTCTCTCTCCTTTTCTCTCTCTCCTCCTTCTCTCTCCTTCTCTCCCTCCTCTCTGCTCCCTCTCTCCTCTCTTTTTCTCTCCTCTATCCTCCTTCTCTTTCTCTCTCTCCCCATCTCTATTTCTCTCTAACTCTCTTCTCCTTCTCTTTCTCACTCTCTCTCCCCTCCTTCTCTCTCTCTCCTTCTCTGTCTTTCTCTTTATTCTCTCTCCTCCTTCTTCTCTCTCTTTCGCTATCTCCTCCTTCTCTCCCCCCCCCTTACTCTCTCCCCTTCTCTCTGTCTGTCTTTACATCTCCCTCTCTCCTCCTTCTCTTTCTCTATTTTCCTTCACTCTCTCTCCTCCTTCTTGTTAGGGAAATTATAATACCTTGTATGCATTATAATTTGCCTGCGCTAATAAGCACATTTTTCAGCTCTTTTGCATAATGCATTCCATCGACCTGTGTTGATGCAGACACACACACACAGACACAGATTGCTTCATCTCACATAGCCGATAGCAGGGATCTTGTGTCCTCCGTAGCTTCGGCCGCCGTGTTTATTTATACTGGTCAGACAGGTTTAGCAGAAGGAACTGGTGGCATCACAATCAGCCAATCAGCCTCCAAGGCACAGTCACATGACATGAGCTCAAATACAAATACAACCAATCAATGACACACTTGATTACATTCAAACTATACAATAGGAAAGGCATGCATGGGCAGGTTTGGCCGACCTCTATGAGAAGACAGCAAACAATGAGAGCCATGTGCTATCTTCATAGAAGCATTCCAAACCAAATCCACCACACATGTACAAACCTGCCAATTACAATGAATCACTACCCAATACAGCTCTCTGAACTATATTACATAGCAAATATACTACTGTTCCATCAAAGGGTAAATTACAACACAAAGGAATATGGCTGTAGATTTCTGTCACATTGATCAGATGCCACAGAAAGCCCACAGATCATTATCCTTACATAAAAGGCAATACTAATTCCATAAGGCAAGTAAACTGCCGCCAAGCAGATCGATCTGTACAGAAGACAGGGGCCCCCTGATTGACGGCAATACACCCGCGCCACAGAACGTGCATTGCACCTCAAAGATCCGGACCAGCGTTTGCTCCAGCGATAACCGCACAGGGCGCCTGCTGGCCGGGATGATCGGGCGGTAGCGTGTAATTATCAATTGATGGAAGATATCCATTGTATTGGCCTTTCCTCAGTATCGGTTAAAGCCATATTCGCTGTACACAGCGAATACCGGTAAACCAACACTGGGAGACACTGTGACAATACATAATACACCCTAAATTTCTACAACATTCTTTCTCTCTCTCCTTCTCTTTCCTCCTTTATCTCTCTCTCTCCCTCTCTCTCTGTTTCTTGCCATCTCCCCTCCTCCTCTCTCTCTCTATCTCTCCTTTTCTCACTCTTTCTCTCTATTTCTCTCGCTCTCTCCCCCTCTCTCTGTCTCATCCTTCTGTCTCTCGCTTTCTCCCCTCCTTCTCTCCTCCTTCTCACCACTCTCTCTTGTTCTTCTCTCTCTCTCCTTTTTTCTTTCTCTCTCTATCCTCCTTCTCTCTCCTCCTTCTCTCCCCTCCTCTCTCTCTTTTTCTCTCTGCTCTCTCTCTCTTCCCTTCTTTTTTTTCTCTCTCTTTTATTTCGTCCTTCTCTCTCTCCCCCCCCCCCTCTTTTCGCTCTTCTCTAGCCTCCTTCTCTTTCTCTCTCTCCCCTTTTCTCTTTTTCTCTGTTCACTCTCCTTCTGTCTTTCTCTCTAACTCTCTTCTTCTCTTTCTCACTCTCTCTCCCCTCCTTCTCTCTCTCCTTCTCTGTCTTTCTCTTTATTATCTCTCCTCCTCCTTCTCTTCTCTTTCTCTATCTCCTCCTTCTCTCCACCCTCCTCACTCTCTCGTCCTTCTTCTCTCTCTCTGTCTTTCCATCTCGCTCTCGCCTCCTTCTCTCTCTCTCTCTCCCCTCCTTCTCTCTCTCTCATCCTCTCTCCTCCTCTTTCTATCTCTCTCCTCCTTCTGTCTCTTTCTCTCTCTTTCCCTCTCTCTCTCCTCCTTATTTCTCTCTCTCCCTCCTCCTTTCTTTCTCTCTCTCCCCTCCTTTTCTCTCTGTTTCTTGCTCTCTCCCCTCCTCCTCTCTCTCTACTTTTCTCTCTCTCTCTCGCCTCCGTCTCTCCCCCCTCTCTCTTGTCCTCTCTTTCTCTCCCTCTCTCTGTCTCTCGCTCTCTCTCCTCCTTTCTCTCCTCTCTTCCTCGTCCTTCTCTCCCTCTCTCCTTTTCCCTCTCTCTCTCCGTCTCTCACTCACTCTCTCTTTCCCCTCCTCTCTCTCCTCCTTCTCTCTCATCCTTTTCTCTCTTCTCTCTCCTCCTCGTTCTCTCTCTCTCTTTCCTCCTCTCTCCTCCTTTTCTCTCTCTCCTCCTCCCTCCTCTCTCCCTTCTCACTCTCTCGTCCTTCTCTCTCCTCCTCTCTCTCTTTCCCTCTCTCTCTATCCTCTTTCTCTCTCTCCGCCTGCTCTCTCGCTCTCCACCTTCTCTCTCTCTTGCCCTTCTCTCTCTCTATCTGTTTTCCTCTCTCTCTCTTCCTTCTCTCTCTCTCTCCTCTCTCCTTTCTCCCCTCCTTCTTTCTCTCTCTCCTTTTCTCTCTCTCTCTCCTTCTCTCTCTCTCTCTCATCCTACTCTCGCCCTGCTCTCTCATCCTCTATCTCTCTCCTTTTTCTCTTTTTCTCTGTTCACTCTCCTCTCGCCTTCTTCTCTCTCCCCCTTCTTTCTCTCTCTCTTTCTCTCTCCTCCTTCTCTCTCTCTCTCTCCACCTGCTTTGTCTCTCTCCTTCTTTCTCCTCCTTTCTCTCTCTCTCCCTCTCTCTCTCGCTTCCTTCTCTCTCTCTCCTTTTCTCTCTCTTTCGCTGTCTCTTTCGCTCTCTCTCTCTCTCTCTCCTCCTTTTCACCCCTGCCTCTTGTCCTTCTCTCTCTCTCTCTCCTTTTCTCTCTCTTTCTCCCTCTCTACTCCTTCTCTATCCTCCTTCTCTATCCTCCTTCTCTCCCCTCCTCTCTCCCTCCTCTTTCTCTCTGCTCCCTCTCTCTCCTTCTCTCTTTTTCTCTCTCCTCTATCCTCCTTCTCTTTCTCTCTCTCTCCACTTCTCCCTCTTTCTCACTCTCTCTCCCCTCCTTCTCTTTCTCTCTCCTTCTCTGTCTTTCTCTCTATTCTCTCTCCTCCTCCTTCTCTCTATTTCTATATCCCCTCCTTGTCTTCTCCCCTCACTCTCTCGTCCTTCTCTCTCGTCCTTCCCTCTCTCTCTTTCCATCTCACTCTCTCCTCCTCTTTCTATTTTCCTTCACTCTCTCTCTCTCCCCTCCTTCTCTCTCTCTTTCTAGATAAATAGTAAGGCTGACGGCACGTCAGCCTGTATTTGTAGGAGGAGTCTGGGTGATAAATACCCAGCCTCCTCCTACCTGTAGGGGCCGCTCTTCTTCCGGAAACAGCTCCGCTCAGTACAGCGCGGCACTTCCGGTTTTCTGCACACGAGGTAGCGGCGACATCTCCACGTCCCTCTCTACGCAGGGTGAGATACGAAGGGAAGACGGGTAAGTCCGCCTTGCAGAGGGAACACGCGGGACAAGGAAAGGGGGGGGGATCGCGGCACAGAGGGGGTCACGGGCAGTCCAGGTAGCTGGCATCCGGATAGCAGCATCACCCCTGGACAGAGCGGGCTCCCCAGCACTGGCAGAACATGTGACTCCATCTCCAGGATCAGCAAGGATGGTCACGGTTCCTGGGTTTCATCCGCACAAGAGGTATTGTGTCAGTCCAGCACATGAGCACTCACAGCGGGTCAAGTCCTCCAGCAGCAGCCCAATGCTCCGTCCATCCATCCAGCCCCTGCACACCAGCAGCTCTGCCTGGCTTACTGCCCCCATCCCCCCCCCCGCACATGAAACAGGCTCTGATGGAGGTCCGAGGATGAATCAGATCTGCAGGATGGTGCTTGTCACTCGTCAGGGATCCTTCATCCTGGTCTTCTATTTTTCTAGCATGTTACATCCGGGGCATACAGGCCTTCCATAGGGGGGTACTGACAGCACCGGGGATGACACATCGCTCCCTGCTTGGTTTATCTCATGGTGTATGGTGAATAATTCATGACCGATCTGCAACCCCCAAAAAAAAATATACCAAGGAAGGGGGCACCCGGACACGATCCGACTTCCTTGATCTTTACAATCTTTACTTCGAAAATCGTTCTCCGTACTTTACTTACCCTCAGCGTCTTGCACCGCTGACGCACCCAAAAAAAAAAAAAAAAAAATTTCACGACAAGGAAGGGGAAAACCCTGACAAGGAACGGGGTACCGATACCTGTACTTTTACTTTACTCTCAGCGTCTTGCACCGCTGACTCACCCCCCAACGTCTAGCCAGTACTTAATAAGTGGTATGTGGTACTCTATTTGGTTCGTCCCTCGCTACACAGTAGGGGCCACGACAGTCATGGGGGGATACCTTCCGGACAT
>BLSH010549325.1:13597-24786 GCA_018402905.1 Glandirana rugosa
CTGGTGTTTTTATTTAAGGAAAGCTCCTTAGGAACCACACGACTACTGTAAAAGAAGTGAAACTTGTAGGTGTCAAAGGTCGGATACCAGTAATTTCGTGGGTCGTGATGACTTATCGGTCAAAGAACTTACACACGCATCCCTTATAACGTGAACCTGAACTATAAGACGTTATTTTCCTTGGGTGGACAAAAGAGCGTCAGATGAAACCATACACGTGACTCAACACGTTCTCGTAAAGTCATATGTAAGGTCGTGGTGTAGGCACACTGTCCTACTGACGTGAAGACACACACGTACAAGTTTTCACTCTAGTAGGGCGTACCGGTTACTTCTGGGTCATAATCACAACTCGCTTGGGCCTGACATTGCAAGCCCAGGCATGGCTTGAAATCCCACAGGCACCGTGCCTGGGCCTGGGCCTGTAAAGTTTTTAGCAAGCCCAAGCCAGGCCCGAACCCGAACGATTTTTGAAATGTCCGGGTCCGGGTCCGTGCCACGGACACCCTAAAGTTCGGTACGGACCCGAACGTTACAGTCCGGGTTCGCTCAACACTAATACTGGGTCTTCATTGGCCATGCGGGATGATCTCACTTTTGAACATGCACACACAGAAGTGCAGTCATCCTGTCACACGGATGTGGTGCTGGAATGTATACTGAAATGCTCTTGCACAACTCAGTGCACATACCAAAGTAGACTGCGAGAAAACAGGTGGGTTCCTTTTATTGCAGAATATCAAGTCCAAGTGCAATATTCCCTACGCACACATTCAAGAAACTGGCTATTCAGTAGTGCTGGGTGCTTTAATGACCATAGGCTGGAAACTGTGGATGTTCAAAGTGAAGAAAATGTCATCAGCACACCAAGGATTCCTCGAAAGGAATTTATTTTTGTGGTCACATGATAAACATACAGCAACGTTTTGGAGCCATGCAGGGCCCCGACGTCAGGCAAGTGACAATGTGCAGTGAAAACCACCAATATTTAACAGACACTCCACCAATGAGTGCAAACAATTCTGTCCAGCCAAGGGGCGGGGCTGGACAGAATTGTTTGCACTGATTGGTGTATTGTCTGTTAAATACTTGTTGGTTTTCACTGCACATTGTCACTTGCCTGACGTCGGGGCCCTGCATGGCTCCGAAACGTTGCTGTATGATTATCATGTGACCATGAAAATAAATCCCTTTCAAGGAATCCTTGGTGTACTGTTGACATTTTCTTCACTTTTTATTGCAGAAGGGACATTATATGTCTCTTCTGCAATAAAGAACCTGCTTGCTCACAGTTTTTCAAAGCGGGACTTTAGGTCAACTAAGGAAAATACTGCAAAACAATTCAAAATGTGCGCTTAGTACAAATACACTTTACTCTTCTTTTAAGGCTGGCCATAGACATCTGTATCTTCTCATAAACATGCATAATTACTTTGGTCAATGTGTATGTTTTTGTATTGAGTGAACATTCCCAATACCAGCTTTATCTCAGGAAAACAATATTGATCTTCATTATAATCCAATCCATATAATCAGAGTTTCCCAGGCTCTGTCTTCAGAAGTTACTGTGTGCTAAAAAATGTATGACCATTTCCTGACTCAGCCAGATCATGCAAGATC
The DNA here is from genome assembly GCA_018402905.1 of Glandirana rugosa. Lineage (NCBI taxonomy): Eukaryota > Metazoa > Chordata > Amphibia > Anura > Ranidae > Glandirana > Glandirana rugosa. The sequence goes on from BLSH010549325.1 coordinate 15,218, forward strand.
ATCTGATGTCCATGAGTAGACAAGCTAATGAGTACGCGGTATTTATTTTTGGAATATGACTTCTATAATATCTTGTCCTGAAATGAAAAGATTGCAACAAGCTGTGCAGATAGTTGGATTCGATGTGAATGAGAGTGGGAGGGTCCCATGTTGACTGAATTCCATCACATGAATTGGCTAGCTGTGTCCACAACTCATCTAGTATTGCCAATAAGTTTTTAAATATGTTACAGGCCCAGAATGGAAACAGACGGAACTTGTTCAGCCAGGCAGAGCAAGCACAAAGATCAGACACAGGGAAGTACTGTAGTTATTCACATAGCAAGTTATATTTAGCATTATAAATTTTAATGTATGATCTGTGTTTTTCTTAAACATAAGGTTTAGGTATGCCATTTTTTATGTAGTGCCCCCAAAGTATAGGTACTTTTAATGAAGTCTTTTTGCTAGGAAAGGCAAAGTTTAGTCAGGCCTGACTCTAGGTGCGAGCCTGAATGTTTTGATCTGAGCTGGGGAGTGGCTCAGGGAGTGGCTGGACATAGAAGGAAGGAACACCCCTTGGAGTTTCCTCTCCCTTTTAAGAAGAGAAGGCTCTGGAAAGGTGGATGGATGAGGAGGTGTCACTTCCTGGTGTATGACAAGGAGCCCTGACCAATCTACAGTCTGGATTGGCAGGGGGCAAGCCTCCTTAACTACAACAGTCTGCCAGCCGGGGGGGAGGAGAAGTTGGGTGGAAGTGATGAAGATGTAGCAGAGGTGCTGTGGAGGCCTCACCCGGGAGGGAGCCCCCGGTCTGGGGGGTGACCTTGAGGCCTGGAGACTCGGGTGCAGCCAGGAGTGGAGTTGATTCCTGGAGCAGCACAAGGGAGTAGGAGAACAACAGAGGTGCTACTGAGAACACTTTAAAGTATCCACTGAAGTCGGTGAGCGACAGACCCTGAGAGCTAGAGGAAAGGCTGGAGCAGGCTGGGAGAGGAATAGTGGTCAGTCTGTGGAGGTCTCAGGAGCCAGTTAGGGGAAGGAGTGCCACTGGGAGGAAAGTAGGTCGGTGTGACCTGGAAGAGGGATGGGCTGGAAGTTGTAGTCCATCAAAGGCCCAGCTAGCACCAACGTACTAAGCTACACTTTGAGGGGTATTTGACCCTGGCCTGTAACGGGTGGTCTGGAGGTCCTGCTGACAGAGTGCAGGCCTCGCCATGTGCTAGCTGTGGTGAAGAGAGAGGAATGGAGTGAGCCTGATAAATTTCCCTTCAGGTCAGGAAACTAAGTGAAGTGCTGGAGAGAAGTGAAGGAGCAATAGTCAGCAAGAGAAGTGTTGGAGGAAGTAGAGTTGTATATACGGTCGTGTATATAGATGATCCTGTAACCAATCCTTTGGACATTCCACAGTCACCCCTTTTCCCCATCCAAGTTAAATCCCCTAAATAAAACAAAAATAAGAGTCGGCCTGTTTAGTGACTTTGGATGTGTGAGACATGGTGGGATTGAGGGCAGCTATAAGGTGAACCACAACTACCAGCCACTCCCAAGGGAGCACATGGCTACATTTACATTGGTCCAGCTTGTGGGATCCCTGTGGAAGCTGAAAGTCACTGTAGTAAGCACCGCTACTACAGCACATCCACTAGTTTCCAGGTACCATGCCGAGCGGCTGCCTTGCTGCATTCTGATTACAGGAGGTCGCTCACTCCGCATTGGTGTCATTCAGGCAACACTGTGGGGTTGATTTACTAAAACTGGAGAGTGCAAAATCTGGTGCAACTCTGCATAGGAACCAGTCAACTTCCAGGTTTTAATGCCAAAGTTTAATTGAACAAGCTGAAGTTAGAAGCTGATTGGCTGCCATGCACAGCTGCATTAGATTCTGAGTGCACCAATTTTAGTAAATCCCCCTCCCTCTCTTTTCTCTTGAATATTGTTCAACCCTAACAATCCATGGTGGAAGTAGGAGCTTTAAAATGTAGCTGTATAGGCAGTGATCATTAGCAGTCTTGTGTAACATATCCTTAACCAGTGGTGTCCTGGTCATCAGTGGTGCAGGGACGCCGCCCCCCAATCCTTGCGGCCGGCCCCTAATCTCCATGCAGGGCGCCAGACGCATGTATTTCAATGTGTTTTTTTTTTTTTTTAAGCATATGATTAGAGCCTGAGGCTCTAATTGGGAACAAAAAGGGTGGACTTGAGGGCAAAGAACAATGCTCCCTGAGTCTTAAGACTCCCGGCCAATAGGGTCTCAGGATCCGCTTCCTGCTCAGCCGGGAGGAAAAGCAACGGTCCCAGCACCGCCTCGTCATCATCTTCCTCCCCGCACCTTCCTGATGAGCGCTGGGGAGGGAAGTGCGAGTGGATCGCCGCTGGCGCCTTCCCGATCGATCGAGCGAGCGTGGGGGGGGCAGTGCAAGTGAGGGGGCCAGATATGTTTGCTGTCCCCCGCCCCCAAAAAATTGAGCACCAGCCGCCACTGTCCTTGACCACACTTGTAGCATGTCCACAGACTCTGACCATCTCCTGCATTGTGTCCGCAGCCTCTGATAATCTCCTATATCACTGTATATACTGAATATTATGTTCTGCCTCCTGGTAGTGTCAGGGGATGCTGTTGAGGAACCTACCATATATTAAAGCTGAACTTATGAACAACATTTGCCCATTTGAAATGTAAAAAGAAATGAACATAATGAAACGTGTGCATTGTGTGGCAAAGCGTTCTCCTTATTGGAGGAAGGTTGATCACGATATTCATCTCCACCTCCTCGAATCATTAGTTAAAAAAGCAAGAGGTCATCAGAATGAACAAGATGTAGACCAACCGACCTGCTGTGATCTGTGTACTCCAGTGGGAACTGTAATTTTCAGCAGCAGACATATGGACTGACTGTATTGTATAAACAGGAGGTATAAATTAAAGTGGTTGTAAAAGCTGAAGCCTTCAGTGTGCAGCTCCCTCTCACACACCGCCCAATCCCCCCCCCCCCCATGTACTCGCTTGATCGCGATCCAGTGATGTGCACAAGAGCAGCAGAGGCTCTCCCGGGTCTCTCACTCCTCATTGGCTGAGACTGTCAATCGCAGCAAGTGAGGAGGGGGAGGGGCCAAGCCACGCTCTGTGTGTCTCATAGACAAATATATACTTGGGGGGCACACCCTAATAATGTATTATTACATTAGAGATGGTGCTGCCATAAGACCACATGAACAAAACAGCATATTACAGCGCACACATGCAATAATTACATTTATATCATGCAAGGCTATTTAAAAGTACTTGAACATATTTCAACAAAAATATGGGGAGCCCGTCACACTAAATGGCCATAGAGTGCTTGTTCACTACTGCGTCAAAGTCCCCCAACTCGGTGGGTCAGGTCCTACGCTAACCATAGAATGGTTATGCTGTTTTGTCTGTGTGTCTGTGTTTTGTTTGTGTGTCTCATAGACACACAGAGGCAGCTTGGGTGCAAGCACACACAAGTGCCCCCAGAGCAAGCAGTTTGCTATGAGGGCACTCAGCAAGGGGGAGGGGCCAGGACTGCCGGTGGGAGACCCAAGAAAAGGAGGATCGGGGCTGTTCTGTGCAAGACCACTGCACAGAGCAGGTAAGTGTAACATGTTTGTTATTTTAATAGAAGAAAAAAGTTTAACTTTTACAAGCGCTTTAAGGGTATTACATAATGCAGCAACAATCAGATATGTGTTTTTGCCCAGAGCTCAGCTTTACGTATCTCTGCCTTGGTGGATTCAGCCAGAGGAACCAAGAAATCCAGCACAGAATAGGGCCATAATTATTGTGGTAGAACCAGAGACAGGGAAGATTTATCCACTGGCATCACAGATATCAGGAATAGCATTCTACCAAACTCCACCCTATGGAGGTCCAGAGATATTTTAAATAGAACGTTTGGTCCCTTTTATCGCTTTGGCCCCACCCCCACTCACCTTTGTTATTTTGGTGCATGCCCAAATTTCCAAAGGGCTCTTAAAGAGCTCTTCCAGGCCTTTGGGTCCCAGGAGAGCCTTGCTACAAATCTGCGCACAAGCGGGGGGTTTCCAAGCATGCGCAGGCAGGCTGAGGACAAGCAAACTAAGGACATGGATTACTAGAACCATGTCCTGTGGTCTGATGAGACCAAGATAAACTTATTTGGTTCAGATAGTGTCAAGCATGTGTGACGGCAACCAGGTGAGGAGTACAAAGACAAGTGTGTCTTGCCTACAGTCAAGCATGGTGGTGGGAGTGTCATGGTCTGGGGCTGCCGGCACTGGGTAGCTACAGTTCATTAAGGGAACCATGAATGCCATCATGTACTGTGACATACTGAAGCAGAACATGATCCCCTCCCTTCAGAGACTGGCCCACAGGGCAGTATTCCAAGATGATAACGATCCCAAACACACCTCCAAGATGACTACTGCCTTGCTAAAGAAGCTATCAAGTAAAGGTGATGGACTGGCCAAGCATGTCTCCAGACCTAAACCCTTTTGAGCATCTGTAGGGCATCCTCAAATGGAAGGCGGAGGAGTGCAGGGTCTCAAACATCCACCAGCTCTGTGATGTCGTCATGGAGGAGTGGAAGAAGACTCTAGTGGCAACCTGTGAAACTCTGGGGAACTCCATACCCAAGAGGGTTGAGGCAGTCAGTGCTGGAAAATAATGGTGACCACACAAAATATTGACACTTTGGGCCCAATTTGGACATTTTCACTTAGGGGTGTACTAACTTTTGTTGCCAGCAGTTTAGACATTAATGGCTGTGTGTGGAGTTATTTTGAGGGGACAGCAAATTTACACTGTTATACAAGCTCTAACTCACTAGTTTACATTGTAGCAAAGTGTCATTTCTTCAGTTTTGTCACATGAAAAGATATAATAAAATATTTACAAAAATGTGAGGGGTGTACTCACTTTTGTGAGATACTATATGTATTTATACATGTTGATCATATCCCGCCTTAATCTCCTCTTCTCAAGAGAGAATAAATTCAGTTCCTCTAATCTATCCCTATAGCTGAGCTCCTCCATGCCCCTTATCAGTTTGGTTCCCCTTCTCTGCACTTTCTCCAGATTCCTGATATCCCTTTTGTGAACTGGTGCCCAAAACTACTAATGATTTGTAGAGGGGCAAAATGATATCTCTTTCTCTGGAGTCCATACCTCTCTTAATACAAGAAAGGACTTTGGCATAGACTTCTATTTTATCTTGAGGGTGTGGTGCACTTTCTGAAAGCGCACCAAAATTCCAGCATTCAGTTTGAGGTGGAGGGCCACATCAGAGGGCTCAGAGGACCGCAGGTTGAGCACCCCCACAATAAGGCCTTTTGTTCTTTTTAGCCTACCTCCCCATACCCTGTCTGGTTATACTGTATAACAGCTTTATGGAAATGGTATGGAGAAAGAAATGTGTTCCGTTATTTCCTTACCTCCATCCCCCACATGTGTCTCCACACTGGAAATAAGCACACTTCTTAGCAGTAAGGAACAGCCTGTATACCTTTAGATCTGGTGCATAAAGGGGCTCTGTGTGAGCTACTGGACCTTTGCCATGACAGTACAGGAGAGGGGCCACACTACATGCAGCCGAGGCTAGAAATGTGATACCTGAAATTCTATTGCAGAATCTACACTGCAAGTAACGTAGGCAACTTAAATTGAATATATGACTCATCATCTAGTCTGAAGAAGACGTTAATGTATGACATTTTGCTGTGTTCATTTGCTGCTTTCCGTTGGATCTTCTTACATATAGTGATTGCTGGGATTTCTCTGGATGGAGGCCAGTCGAAGCAGTGATCTCATGCAGCTGGATTTAGAGACTAATAAAACTATCCAGATTATGAATAAGTCTAAAATAAACTAAAGTTGCAATTCATTTTGTGGGCAGCTGAAATCTCAAGTGAATTACTCTGATTACAAAGGACAGGACTATACAAATGTTCTTAAATCCGTAACTTTGGCATTATAGGTTGTAAGTATGATTAGTTACATTTTATTTATTAGCAAGCGGGATAACTGAAAATGCAGAGTGGCCCAAACTTTTGAACAAGCTTCCCAGTGCTATATCCAACTTTAGCATCCCCGTTGCTGTAATTCCAGAATTGTTATCCACAGACCTCTGGATAACCTCTGATATGGCAGGTCTGCAGCAATATAATAATATTATAGGACATTGAATGCTTTTTTGGGGGTTGTTGAAAGTAGTGGTTCCACCAGTCACACTGCCCTCAATCACCTTTTTCCACAGATATGGAGTCACAAGAACAGGCCGGTACTTTGTTTTGTTGTTTTATTAGGGGATTTAACTTGGTTATGGAAAAGGGTAATTATGGGATGCCCAAGGAATTGAGCAATTCTTGAGACGGGACCACTCCATATATAACCCTGTATATACATGACTTTCCTCTTCCTCCAGCACAATCTTGCTTCTCTTGTTCTCTCCTGCACAAACTTCTTCAGCCTAGCTAGCACATGGCGAGGCCTGCTCTTAATTAGCACAGCCTTTGAACCGCCCTTTGCAGGCAGGGACCACGGTCCCCAATAGTGTAGAAAAGTTAGTGAAAAGTGTTAGCTAGCCTCGATGGACTACCTCTCCCAGCCCATCCTCTTCCAGGCCCTGCCAGCCTTCCTGGCTGTGACGGCCCTCTCCACTGCCACCTGCCACAGTGACACCACAGTCCCAACTGTCTCCTGCACCCTTCTCAGACTGTCTCTCACCCCAATCTGCTCCGTTGTGCCTCTTCCAGCTTCCCAGGGTGTGTATCACTCACCGACACCTGACACTTGTAGTTCCTCTCCTGGAAATTTCTCTGGCAGTACTCTCTCCCGATGTTTTTCACCTACTCTCTCACTTGTGCCTCTTTTCCAGGATCTCACCCCCCCCCCCCCAAAAGGCTCCCTCAAGGCCCGGACAGCCTATGTACTACTCCATCTCCATCTCTTCCACCCAAACTCTCCTCTCTGGCTGGGCTGACCACAGGTATTTGAGAAGGCCTGCCCCCTGCCAATCCAGGTTGGGGATTGGTCAGGGCTTTCCAAACAACTCAGGCAGTACCGCCCCTTTTCCACACCCTTTCTTCTAGAACCCTCCAGAAGCAAAGGGGGATTGCCAAGAGGTGCCATCACCTGTGAGTCACCAACCACTCCCTGAGCCACTCCCAGCCCACAGTCAAAACAATCAGGCCTGACTGCCGGTTAAGCCTGACTAAATTTATCATCACTTATCACAAAAATCATTCTAGGAGCTACCTAAAGGTAGAGGGCGCTACACTTTTAATCAAAGTAAAATCACACAGTCAATGATAAAGAGAGATGGAAGCAGGTAATGTGAAAGTAATTACTAATTAATATTCTGCATGTTTCATGCCTTACACACCACTTTGTCTGGGGTTTTTATATTGTAACACCAAACACACATTTATTCATAACTTCCAACTGTCCCTGATTTCGAGGGGCTGTCCCTGATTTGGAACAAAGTCCCTTTGTCCCTCTTTCCTCCTCATTTGGCCCTCATTTTGGTCTGATCTATGTAATTTATAAGTATATAAAATGCACTTTTTACCTTTCAAGTGTTTCCAGTGCTAAACCTTTCATCCAATTTCTAAATTGCTGTATTTGTACATTTCAAAAGCCAATATAGAAGAATGGTATTAAAAAAAAGCACATGTGGGTTTAACTTTTTTTTGTATAATTCTCCTTTAAGGGCGTGGCAGGGGGGTGTGTCCTATGCCTACATACTTTGGCTAATTGATGTCCCTTGTTCCTGTCTCAAAACGTTTGGAGGTATAATTTATCTGACTAAGGAAAGACAGATCTGCATTAATACTTTATAGGGAACTTCTACTTTAGAAAACGTGGGGCCACCATTGTTGACCTCTTTTTGAAAATGCATCTTCTCTGGCCATCCCCGATTTAAATACTATCTTGGTTACTGACGCATAACATACACTCAGATTATAAAGTCAGAGTGTAGTCAAAGCTCCTGATATGTGCACTTGTTCCAAGTCTGTGGCTCAGAAAGTACTGAAGCTGTTTGATAAGCATAAAGAGACAAGCCAATTTTTAGAAGAAAATGCCAACAATAGCAACCTTCACATTTCTTGGTTGTAAACCAGTTTAGATACAATGCTTCTGCATCTGTCAGTAGCACAGAGGAGGGGGCGGGGAAATGCAGTTAGTGCATGAGAGCTGATTGGAGGAAAGGGACACACACAGCACAGGAACAAAGAAACGATGCAGTGTTGTGAATAGACAAGCCGTGTGCTGAGCTCTCTGGTGTCCGGACAACTTGTTAGAAGTGACTTATGCTGATAACAGAGGAACGAAGCACCAGAGAGAAATTACACTACAGATATATGTGCTTTGTTCAGATTTCATGACTGAGGATTACAATCACATTCAACTGCGTCCCATCCTTAGGACATACTTTTGTATCCTTGGGAGCGGTGATATCATTACCAGGCTCTCCTGTCCAACCACCACTTCTGTTGTTCCTCCCCCTTTGTGATGTCAGAATCTAGAAGCAACAAAGATTTTGTCACTTCCAGTTTTGGTTTGTTTGTTTACAAGCCATTGTAAAGCAGCCAATCAAACCGATCTTAGTTTGATTGGCTAATTTGGAGTGCACAGGAGAGATCTGTGGTCTAAGAGACCCTAGATTTGGCGTCTAAGAGACCCCAGATTTCAACATAAAGAGGACCTGTCATGGCCCATGCTATCACAAGTGATGTTGCTTATCCCATGTGATAGCAATAAAATTCGATTTTTTTTTTTTAAAAATGTAAAGGTACAGTGTAAAAAAAAAATTGAATTAAATAAATGATTACATTAAAAAAAAATTAAATCTCCTCATCCCTCGTGCTCATGTGTATGTAGGTCCTGCATGCATATGTTACATAGTTAGTCCGGTTGAAAAAAGACACAAGTCCATCTAGTTCAACCAAAAAAATAAAAATAAAACAGAAAAATTATATATAACCATACAATCCCTTATACAATCCTTCACCCACAGTTGATCCACAGGAAGGCAAAAAAACCCCAGCAAAGCATGATCCAATTTGCTATAGCGGGAAAAAAAAATTCCTTCCTGATCCCCCGAGAGGCAATCGGATTCACCCTGGATCAACTTTACCTAAAAATGTTAGTACCCGGTTATATTATTTACATTAAGGAAAGAATCCAGGCCTTTTTTAACCACTTCAGCCCCGGAAGGATTTCCAGCTTTAGGACCGGAGCACTTTTTGCGATTCGGCGCTGCGTCGCTTTAACTGACAATTGCGCGGTCGTGCGACGTTGTACCCAAACGAAATTTGCGTCCTTTTTTTCCCACAAACAGAGCTTTCTTTTGGTGGTATTTGATCACCTCTGCGTCATTTCTGATCGCCGCTATAAACAAAAGAAGAGTGACAATTTTGCAAAAAAACCCAAATTTCTTACTTTTTGCTAAAATACAAATCCAAAAAAAAAATATAAAAAAACATTTTTTTTCACCGTTTTTGGCCGATTTATATTCTTCCTCATATTTGCGATAAAAAAAATCGCAATCGGCGTTTATTGATTGGTTTGCGCAAAAGTGGTC
>BLSH010549325.1:24949-69133 GCA_018402905.1 Glandirana rugosa
CTGTCCGTGTAGAGAGGGATGATGAGAGGGACACATAAATGTCTCCAGAGGACCGTTTCAAGTCTTCATTGCCCGTCGTTTCGCCCGGGTGCGATGTACAATTCTCTCCATACCTGAGGTCTCTATCTCTGTAGTAAAACGGGGACATGTTTAGTAATCATTTTGGAGTAGACCTTATACGTCAAGTAAAAACAAAACCCGTGGTCCAGAGTTTTTAATATAGCCCCTTGAACACTTTCACGTCTCTTCCCGTTGGTTTGATTATTCTCCGTACCTCCCCGAGTCGATACTCCTTTCTAACCTCCTTGACTTAAATAAGAGAGAACTCTTCTCCTCTAATTCCCCCCCTATACTAGTTGTACATGTTAATGTATTCACCAGGTATATCACTTGAACCACACCTTCTATTCCACATGTTCACAGCTCTTACTGTGAAGAAACCTTTCCATATTTGGTGATGAAATCTTTTTTCCTCTAGACGTAAAGTGTGTCCCCCTTGTCCTTTGTGATGACCTTAAAGTAAATAACTCCACACCAAGTTCACTATATGGACCACTTATGTAATTGTACATGTTGATCATATCCCCCCCTTAATCTCCTCTTCTCAAGAGAGAATAAATTCAGTTCCTCCAATCTTTCCTCATAGCTGAGCCCCTCCATGCCTCTTATTAGTTTGGTTGCCCTTCTCTGCACTTTCACAAGTTCCCCGATATAATTTTTGAGACCTGGTGCCCAAAACAAAAATGAACTGCATATTCCAGATGAGGTTTTACTAATGATTTGTACAGGGGCAAAATGATGTCTCTATCTCTGGAGTCCATACCTCTCTTAACATGTAGCGTGGGCCCGCTTTGCTGCCCGTTACTTCTGAACTTTGCCAGGAGACCTCTGTAAATACACAGGGAGAGTAGTAGGGAGAGATGTGCCTGTCAGCCCCTGGGTGAAATCCCCCCCCCCCCGCCTTGTTTTGCAGACTGAACTCAATATAAGCTGTGTAAAAGAAAGGAGGATCTGATTACACTGGTTTCCCTGGTATGCTCCTGGATAAGGAGGCTTTTACAAGCAGCAGGACCAGAGGGATTTCTGGGAGCTGCAAAGGACTCTGGAATATAAAGTCCCCTGAGAGAGCTGCCCCATTGACTTTTAAAGGCACAGAACTACAAATCCCAGAGGGCTCTGCAAAAGCAGAGGGCTGGCTAAGGACTCCATTTTGGAAGGCTGGGGAGTTCTCCATGAGGGAGAGAAGAAGACAGATGTGACCAGAGACACTGCTGTTAATCACAGAGGGGAACCATCCTACCACAGCTCCAGAGGTCGGTATGCTGATCCTGCCACAGCTCCAGAGGTCGGTATGCTGATCCTGCCACAGCTCCAGAGGTCGGTATGCTGATCCTGCCACAGCTCCAGAGGCCGGTGTGTTGATCCTGCCACAGCTCCAGGGATCGGACGGTGATGGACATTTAATCTGAGAGGGATCCCAGAGTAAGCCATAAGCCAATTTAAAGCCATTTAAATTGTTTGCCTGTATTATTTTGAAGTGTGCATTTGAATTTAACAGTTTATACACTTGATTATCAGTATATAGTTTGTTTGATTGTGGAAAGTCTCCCAGTAAACAAACTTCCTGTTCACTACATTTGTGTCTGTTTTACTGGGCATTGCAAGTACACTGCTGCTAGGTGTGCCAGAGGGGCAGGGACAGTTCTTTGGGGTTGAGAAGCAGAGGCCCGGGAACAAATAAAAATTTCATTAGCAGCTCCTTCGGGGGTACCGCTACATGTGGGGGCTCATCCAGGATATTTCCGCTACTCTGCAATCAACTCCCTTAGTCACCATCCCTACAGGCATCAAGATGGATCCTGCTGCTGCGTTACATTGGTGTGGCGAAGAAGGCGTCCGCTTGGAGACGAGTGTGGTAATCAATCTCCCTGGGGAGGCCTGGACTGAAGAGCAAATCAGTCAGGCAGTGAAGACCGTGGCCCCAGATAAGAAAGCATGAGTGATTGATGTCAGGAAAGACCACGGGGCCTCTCACACTTACGCACTGTTAGAATGGAAGAAAGAAATCCCCGAGCATTTCCAAGGCACCAATGTACAATTGGCCAACAAAACAGAACTGTGTATAATCCACCCTAAGACAGAAGAAGAGGGTCCTACCAGTTCCAGACAAGCTGTGGAAACAGAGGAAGAGGTCCTCTCCCCCTACACCCCTGGCCACCATCGGTCCAAAATTTTTCACTGCCATGGGAGAATTCGTATCAAAATGCCAGAAGGGCAACCCAGTATGTTTTGGGGCTGGATATCAGAAGCTGAGGATTTTCTCTGGAACACAGCCCATGCCCACCGGGGAGGAAGAATATGAAGTTTGGATGGAACAGGCCATGCAAGCACTAGAATAGTGGGACCTGCCAGAGCCCCAAAAGAAGCAACGAATCAGCGAGAGTTTGCGAGGGGCAGCTGCTGAGGCTATCCAGAACTTGAGGTTCAGCAACATGACCTGTACAGCTTATGACTACTTGGCCATGTTACAGGAGGAGTTTGGGTGGACAGAGAAGGCAGCTGACCTGATCTATCAGTTTGAACATGTCCTTCAACACCAAGACCATAGACCAGGCCCAGATACAACAAATTCTAAATGGGGCCCTAAGCTCTGACCCAGTCTGGCTTCAGCTGAAGACCTCTGCGGGTGTTATGTCCCTAAAATACCCAGAACTCATCAAAGTAGTGAGAGAGGAAGAGGCCATGTTCCAGGACAAACAAGTAGCAGTTCATCCAACCTCTGCACCTCTGGCTGAAGTCGGGTCCGTGGGGGCAGTGGAACAGCACTCTGAAATAGCCTCCCTGAAGTCTCAGATGGCACAGGTAATGGAGATGATGACCTTGCTGGCAGCAAAAATCACCAAGACAGCGCATGAGAGTGTCACGGAAACAAGTGTGCCCCCCGACTCCATCGACGGCCTCTGGTGGGAGGCCAAAGACTAATGAAGTGTGCTTTAACTGTGGAGGAGTGGGACACTACAGATGAGTGTGCCCAAGCCCAGCAAAGCCTGAAGTACAGCGCCAGAAGCCTGTGGGAAACTTCAGAGGACTCCGGGTGAAGGAGCCAGCTGGGTGTTCATCTTCAATAGCTAGCTCCAAAGTTAAAGATGCAAAGAGACAGCAGTGGGGGTCCAAACCCTTTAAGAGGGCCCCCGTTGTTGCCTCCGAGCGACTCAGTGTCCCGTCAACCTTGACGCGAGCTGACCGGCTTGGAGAATCAATGCATACCAAACTCCCAGAACTCAGCCAAGGCAAAAACCGGGTAAAAAAAACCCACAAGAAAGGAGTGCGGATAGAAGCCAACGAAAAAGCCAAGGCCACTGTATCCTCAAAGTTCCCAGGCAAGCTAGTGGGACCTTTTGTTGTACCCTTTTTATTGTACCCATCCAAGTTGAGGTAATCTACACTAAGGCCCTTTTAGATACTGGAGCTCAAGTGACCCTCCTTTACCAAGACTTTTATTACTGGCATCTCAACCACCTGCCATTGAAGTTAGAAGAGCTGGAGATATGGGGCATTGGGACTCAGAGCTTCCCCTACAATGGCTACCTGCCAGTTAGATTGACCTTTGATCCCCCTGTAGCTGGAAAGGCCAAGACCTTTGATACTTTGGCAGTGGTCTGGCCCCGCCCACCAAGGGGCCAGTAAGAGTAAGAGCCTCGTCAGGAGGCTGTTGACACCTCTTGTCCTAGAGACTAACACCACAACTACTAATGTGCACCCTATCCTGAGACAAGCCTACCGGCGCCTAGTACAGGAGGAGAAGGCCCCAGCCGAGGGGGTAGGAAAGGTGTGGCGCCTGGATCAGAGTGAGAAGGTACTACAGCCCAAGGAAGTGGTTTGCCTACCAGCACTTGTAATGCACAATTGAGAGCAACCAGGCCCTTTCTGGTCCTTGAACCGGGTAGCCAAAGAACCTATACTGAAGTGGAAATAATTTCAGAAGTGGTTTCAACTAGGACATTACAAAGAAGAGTCTCAGTCAGTGTTCGAAATGTGACAGCCTCTCCAGTGAAGATGCCAGCTCGAATGCTGCTGGGGCAAGTGAATCCAGCCATCCCAGTTTCCCCATCTGATCTTGTAGGAGAGGGGAGGGATGAAGTCTCTGTTGAGTAGTTTTATCCGAAGAATACCCCTCTTCCCCCTGAGTGGAAGGATAGGGTCAAGACCCAGCTCCTTAGATGGCAGGTTGCCTTCTCTAAGAATGAGTTCGATGTGGGGTGTGCAAAAAGTGCCCAACATTGGATTCGTCTCCAAGAAGATAAGCCATTTAGAGAAAGTGTCAGACGGATACCTCTAGGGGACTTGGAAGACCTACGTGAACAACTGGCAGAGTTGAAGAGGACAGGCATCATCAGAGAGTCTCGAAGTCCATGCGCTTCTCCGATACTGGTGGTACGGAAAAAGAATGGGTCCCTGAGGTTGTGCATCGACTACAGGACACTGAACCGCAGGACCATTCCAGACCAGTACACCACCCCACGGATAGAGGGTGCCTTGCAGAGTCTGTCAGGGGCAAAGTGGTTCAGCGTGCTGGACCTGAAGAGCGGGTACTACCAAATCCCAATGCATCCTGAAGATAGGGAGAAGACCGCTTTCATTACCCCGGTAGGGTTCTTCGAATTTGACTGCATGCCTCAGGGCGTGGTGTATCTAGATGACATCATTGTTTTTGGCAAGACCTTGGAGGAGCACGAAGAATGCTTGGAGAAGGTTCTGAAGAGACTCCATGATGAAGGGTTGAAGCTGTCACTGGAAAAATGTCAGTTTTACCAACCCTCGGTCAACTACCTGGACCACATTGTGTCTGCTGAAGGAGTGGCTACCGATCCTCAGAAGCTATAAGCTGTTACCTCTTGGCCGAGGCCTACTAATGTGACAGAGCTTAGGTCTTTCTGGATTTCTGCTCCTACTACAGGAGGTGCATGGAGGGATTCGCTAAAATAGCTTGCCCACTCAATGAGCTGCTGAGTAATGAAGAAGATGAGAATGGCCTAGATCCAGTAAAGCCTGTCGGATTAGCCGGAGGACCCAGGAGACCTAAAGAGTCCATTCAGGGACAGTGGACTGATCAGTGTGAAGAGGCATTTCGACAGCTGAAGTGGAATCTGACAACTGCTCCTGTCTTGGCTTACTCAGATCCGTCAAAGCCATACAAGCTTCACGTCGATGCCAGTCAGGAGGGCCTAGGAGGAGTACTCTATCAGGAACATGGTGAGCACTTACGACCAATTGCCTATGTGAGTCAGAGTTTAGCACCTGCTGAGAAGAACTACCCTACCCACAAACTCAAATTTCTTGATCTCAAGTGGGCAGTGGTGGATAAGCTGAGGGATTACTTGTATGGGGCAAACTTCGTGGTCAAGACAGATAATAATCCTCTCACCTACATCCTCACTACTGCAAAGCTGGATGCCACTGGTCACAGGTGGTTGGCTGCTCTGTCCAAATTCACTTTCAGCCTTAACTATCGCCCGGGGATTGGAAACAGGGATGCCGACGCCTTGTCAAGAAGGCCACATGATTCTAGAGATTCTTCAGAAGAGTGGACCCAGCTGCCACCTGAAGGTGTGTGAGCCCTTTGTTAGTACCGAGTACCGAGCTGGAGGTGGATCAAGAGCAGAATAAATTGGTGCCCCAGCTGTTGGAGTTCCCAGGAGTTATTGCAACCTCACCCAAGTTAGAGAGGAGGGCCTGCCAAAGCTCTCCAGGAAATATTTGAGGAAGGATCAGATGGAAGACCCTCTTTGTAATTTGGTGTTGAAAGCTGTAGAGAGTAAGTGTCCTGATCTGCTCCTTACTGACACCCCAAAGGAAGCTTGTTTGCTTCATAGAGAGTGGGATCGGTTGCAATTGCGCAACGGAGTGGTCTACCGAAGGGGCCCCTCTGGTGATCCCGAAGATAGATGGCAATTACTTCTACCTGAAAAACACAGAGAGACTGTTTTAACTGCTCTACATGATAACCATGGTCATCTAGGGTCCGATAGAACTTTTAACTTGGTAAGAGACTGGTTCTACTGGCCCTGTATGCAGGCCGAAGTTGATAGCTACTGCCACTCATGCATCCGATGCATTCAGAGGAAGACTCTACCTCAGAGAGCTTCCCCCATGGGCCACCTTCAAAGCCAAGGACCCATGAAGTTGGTGTGCATTGATTTTCTGTGCCTGGAGCCTGACTTGAGCGGACAGGGAAACATTCTAGTGGTAACAGATCATTTCACTAGGTATGCCCAGGCCTTTTCTACAAAGGATCAGCAAGCATCCACCGTAGCTAAAACCTCAGTGGAAAAGTTTTTCGTGCACTATGGCCTACCCCAACACATCCACTCTGACCAAGGGAGAGACTTTAAGGGTCGCCTCATCAAAAGACTACTAGATCTTCTTGGCATAAAGAAATCACGAACCACTCCGTACCATCCCCAAGGGGATCCACAGCCAGAGACATTCAATAGGACTCTCCTGGATATGCTTGGTACTCTTACCTCAGAACAGAAGCAACACTGGAGTAAACACATAGCGACCATTGTGCATGCATACAACAGCACATCGAATGATGCCACAGGTTACACTCCTTATCTGTTGATGTTTGGACGGGAAGCTCGGTTACCCGTCGACCTGGCCTTTGGCACCTCATTGAACTGTACCTCAGCAACCTCTCACAGAGGATATGTGGACTGTCTGAGGAGAAGTTTAAAGACTGCCTATGAGAAGGCCCAAGCTGCCTCAGATGCCAGAGGACAGAGAAATAAGAAGAACATTGATCTGAGGGTGAGAGTGCAAGACTTACAGCCAGGTGACAGGGTACTGTTGAGGAATATGGGTGTCCCTGGGAAGCACAAGCTGGCTGATCGCTGGAGGTTACAGCCTTATGTGATTTGTAAACAACTTCCAGGGCTGCCAGAATATCAGATCCGACCAGAAGGAAGTACAAGCCCTCTAAAGACTTGGCATCGCAATCACCTGTTGCCCTTGTCGGAAGAAGTCCGTATGTCACCAACATTGGATCCTCAGTCTACACCTGCGGCCTCACAAAGGTCTCGTCAAGTGACTAGATCTCAGTCAGTACCTCTGGATGCAGAAGCCGAGGACAGTGATGATGAGAAGATGGGAATGGATTGGCTGTGGCCATCCCAAATGTTAGAACTTGTTAGTCCTTCACCCTCTCCCCTCAAAGTGACAAATAATGAGACCCTCAGGCCGGAGGCCCCGGAATTTGTACCCCAGAGGCAGCCTTCAGAAGATATGGAAGATTCCCTGTCCCCTAGGTTGGCAGCAGACTCTGAAAATCCTCACCCCTTTGCTGAGGAGGAGGAGGAAGCTGAAGTAGAAGAAAAGAAGGAAAAAGACAGTAGGCCCACTATGTCTGAAGCCAAGGAGCAGAGAGAGTAAAGAGTTATTCGCCCACCAAAGAGACTGACATATGATAATTTGGGTGAAAGCTCTGAGATGATCTTCACTTCTCAAAGGACTCTTGAAGAGCCTGGTTCTTCCACCACCCTAACACACCCCCTGGCACATCTAGCTGGGCCATTCCAATTAAGGTGGCCTGTAGGCAAGACAACCTTCCATCCTATGCCCATTGGTGGGAGGTTCCTCTGCCAGGGTTTTATGCATATGCAAACTGTTTGGTTTCCTGTGTGCACTAACCTGTCTTTCTCTCCGCGTGTATACAAAGCATGTAACAGGTCGCAGACTTTACTTCCTTTGGAGGACCAAAGGTTCTTTGGTGGGGGAGTGTGTAGCGGGGGCCCACTTTGCTGCCCGTTACTTCGAAACTTTGCCAGGAGACCGCTGTAAATACACTGGCTCTTTTAGTAGGGAGAGATGTGCCTGTCAGCCCCTGGGTGAAATCCCCCCGTTTTGTAGACTGAACTCAATGTAAGCTGTGTAAAAGACAGGAGGATCCGATTACACTGGTTTCCCTGGTATGCTCCTGGATAAGGAGGCTTTTACAAGCAGCAGGACCAGAGGGATTCCTGGGAGCCGCAAAGGACTCTGGAATATAAAGTCCCCTGAGAGAGCTGCCCCATTGACTTTTAAAGGCACAGAACTACAAATCCCAGAGGGCTCTGAGAAAGCAGAGGGCTGGCTAAGGACTCCATTTTGGAAGGCTGGGGAGTTCTCCATGAGGTAGAGAAGGAGACAGATGTGACCAGAGAGGCTGCTGTTAATCACAGAGGGGAACCATCCTGCCACAGCTCCAGAGGTCGGTGTGCTGATCCTGCCACAGCTCCAGAGGTCAGTGTGTTGATCCTGCCACAGCTCCAGGGATCAGACGGTGACAGACATCCTATCTGAGAGGGATCCCAGAGTACCTCCCCAGGTGATCCTGAGGACGTGGGCCGATCTGGTTACAAGATGGACAGTCGGGCCAGTTGAGGAACCTGTCGCTTGATCCTTTGGTCGTAGGATGGGTGAGCGGTCGTTTTGCCCATCCTTAAAGACACAGTAATAAGGTTACATTGCCTTATCAGTGTCTACATAGGTAGGAACACTCGCACTCTGCTGATTAGTCACTAAATTCCACTTTGCCTACCAGGATACTTACAAGTAGCCTTTGTTAATCCTGCTCAACAGGACACCGAGTGCACCAACGCCAGGTTAGCGAAGATCTTGGATATTTCCATTGTGAGGACTCTCATTGTTACTTTCCTGGTATCAGTGATTTGTGGCCTTTTACCTCACATGTCCATTGCCTGGGTTTGTGATTTCAGGATTTGAGGGAAACAGACTGACTGTTGTTAGGTCAGATCAGTTCCCCTTTATGCCTGAATGCATAAGCCAATTTAAAGCAATTTAAATTGTTTGCCTGTATTATTTTGAAGTGTGCATTTGAATTTAACAGTTTATACACTTGAACATCAGTATATAGTTTGTTTGATTGTGGAAAGTCTCCCAGTAAACAAACTTCCTGTTCACTACATTTGTGTCTGTTTTACTGGGCATTGCAAGTACACTGCTGCTATGTGTGCCAGAGGGGCAGGGACAGTTCTTTGGGGTTCAGAAGCAGAGGCCCCGGAACAAATATAAATTTCATTAGCAGCTCCTTCGGGGGTACCGCAACAAATACAAGAAAGGATTTTGCTTGCTTTGGAAACCGCAGCTTGGCATTGCATGCCATTATTAATCTTATGATCTACCAAAACCCCCAGATCCTTCTCCACTATGGATTCCCCCAGTTGTACTCCCCCTAGTATATGTATATATGTATCTATGTAAACGGTGATTGCACCACACATGTGAGGTTTTGCACAAACATCAGAGTGAGAGCCAAATTCTAGCACCAGACGTCCCGTGTAACTCTAAACCAGTAACCTGTAAGTAAGATTTTTAAAGCAACTGCAATTTTATGTACTATAGTTTGTTGCCTTTTCAGTGGTGTGTGCAATTTTAAAGTGTGACATGTTGGGTATGTATTTACTCGGCGTAGCATCATCTTTTATATTTTAATCAAAAACTGAGTATTATGTTGTGTTTGTATGCACTAAAAGTCATTAAAATTTATTTTTTCCTAAAAACTTTGATATAATGCTGCGCAAATATTTTGTGACACAAAAAAAATTGCAAAAACAACTATAATGTTTGGGGGTTCCAAGTAATTTTCTAGCAAAAACATGCTGATTTTTACATGTATGAGAATAATGTCAGAATTGGCCTTGACTGGAGGTGGTTAAAAAGAAGTTACAAGGATTTTTACATAGGCCAAGCTGCTGCATTTTAGTAACTTATTACAGCTTGAACTGCAGGCAATGTAACATGTACTTCTAGAATGCTTGCCCGAAATGCCATCTTACAACAAGGGATCCAACATGTCCAGCAATTCCATCTACTTAAGCCCCTCCCGGATATAGTCACAACCAGATTAAGCTGATCATAGATCAGGCCATTTTTGGGGAAGATTTCATATCCAAGAAATATTTAACAAATATGCCAGGAGGCGGTTTTCTGGATCTCGCACATGCACAGAAATGCCACTGGGGCTCCCAAACAGACCTTTATGCGCAGGGGGTCAGGATATGCCATCCTGAGCATCCTCACTTTTTTTTGCAATTGGGTAAGAGGGAGGTTGGAGGAGGTAGTCAAGTTGGCCTTAAGACAAAGGGGTAAATATCTGCTTTAAGGACATTTGTAGTTTTTTTTATGCTTTGAAAGGTAGCAATATCTTTTACAATGCAATCGCCCCAGGTACTAAATTATTGTTACGTTTCTAGTGATAAAATGTCCCTGAGACAATTGTCCGCGGAGAATGACTGTTCAACAAACTGAAAAAATACTCTGTTGGCTATTTAATGTTATCTGTCAGCAGTGATCCTTTTTTACTTAGAATATAGTTGTGCTCATTGAATATTTATCAAATATTACCAAATTAGTCTATGTCCAGCCTAATCTGATTGATTGAAATATGTCCAATTTAAAGCAAGGTTTTGCCCCGTAGTCCACATCATAAAGTGGAAGTAACCCCTCCTACCGTTTTTCAGCCAAGGAAGCTGCCATCTTGGCCTCTGTTTGATCCTCAGTTGCCATGATGCTGCACACGTGATCAGCTATGACAGCAACCATTGGAGGGTTTTACAGTTTGGTTAAGAGCACAACCAATGTGACAGTTACGTTCCCTGCACATGCCGGAAATGTAACTGTTTTTGGAAACTGTTAAATTGATGGGTTTACTTCCGGTTTAATTATTAAGTGCTAATATAGTATGACAATTATGTTACATACACTCATACAAGCACAAATGCCCACTGATTTGTATTAAAGTGGTGGTCAACCCGTGACAACCACTTTAACCTACAGGTAAGCCTATAATAAGGCTTACCTGTAGGTGCCCTGCATATCTCCCTAACCTGCACGGTTTAGGAGATATACAGTGTACTGCTGTTGCCGACATCATTCGACACATGCAGAGTGAAGAAATGGCTTCCGTGCCGTTCCTTCACTGTGATTGTGCCATGACTGGCGGCTCCGTCATGCAACTCCGGCCAGTCACAGAGCCGGAGTTGTAGCCCCGGAAGGAAGAGGGGCTGAAAATGGACGCTGCCTGCACAGGGGACATCGCTGAACGTCACAGGCTTTGTTTGCAGGTAAGTGACACATAATGGGCTACTATGCGATGCATAGTAGCCCATTATGCTTCTACTTTGCAGGGGAATATTGAGGAAGTAAACCTCATCAGGGTTTACTTCCTCTTTAATCTGTTACTGCCACTATGGATAAAACAGTTAATAACAAACTGTAAAGGCAGAAGTTGATTCCTGCTAATGTTTGATTCCATAATACCCTTAGTTGGAAATCACATATTAAAGGGGTTGTATGATCTCCTGGTTTTTCACCTTAATGGTGAAAAACCTTTTGCTGTTCAGCTGCCCCCCAGAGTCCCCCTTTTACTTACCTGAGCCCGATTGCTCTCCAGCGACAAGAACAAGTTCAAAAACTTCAGCTGCTTTATAAGGTCCTCATTGGATAGATTGAGCCGTTGGCTTCCGCTGCTGTATATCAAATCCAGTGACACAGGAGCTGGGGGTGGGACCGAGTCCTGCTGTTTGTGTCAATGGATGCAGCAGAAGGACACAGGAGCGCGCCCGCACAAGTGCCCCCATGGAAAGCGGCTCTCCGTGGGAGCACTTGATGCAGAGGAGGAGCCAGGAGCACTGGCGGGGGACCCCAGAAGAGGAGGTTCAGGGCCGCTCTGTGCAAAGGAGGTAAGTATGACATGTTTATTTAAAAAAAAAAACAACTAACCTTTAGACCCCGTTCACACCGAGGTGATTTACAGGTGATTGTGCGCTAAAAATAGCGTATGTAAACTGCCTCTAGTGTCTCCCCAGTGTGAAAGCCCAAGCGCTTTTCACACTGGAGCGGTGCGCTTGCAGCACAGGAAACTGGAGCGGTGCGGGAGCAGTGTATACATCGCTCCTAAACCGCCCCTGGCATTGAAATAAATGGACGCCGATTTCAAATCGCTTTGAAAACAGCACTAAGTTGGCGCTTTTAACCCCTTTTTAACACCTTCTGGGGGGATAAAAGCGACCCGCTAGCAGTGCCAAAGCAAAGCGCCGCTAAAACTAGCGGCACCTTATCGCTAGCGCCCCCACCGCCCCAGTGTAAAAGTAGCCTTAGTATCACTTAAACACAATAAAAATGAAATTTTTGAAACCTGACTAGCATACAATCCATTCCTATATCTAAATACATGTTCAGCGAAATACATTATTTAGTGTTTAAAACATTTATTATTATTTCCTGGATTATTATAAATTCATCTAAAGCTTCCTTTTGTTATTGCCTAGGGCCTTTCTCCTCTGACCTCAATCTCTTCTCTTAGATTCAGTTCAAGATGTTACTTTTACTAAGTACACAAACAAATATTCTAAAAATATAGTAATATGATGATCAGCCAGGGAATCTTTGTTCTTCTTTCCTCCCACAGACTTAGGACTTAAAAGAGTGTCATGGGTGAGGTCCTTCTAGAAAGCACTTAAAGCAAAATATGTAAACTTGGAGTTTTGCAGGGTGGGGGTTTATTTTCTCCCTATTTTTTAAATTGGAGAAACAGATTTTAATTAAATTGTATAGCACTGACATATTCTATAGCAGCCTTACTCAAGCTTTTTGTCCCAGAAGGACTCTTAAAATAATTTTTAGGTCTCGGGGAACCCCTCCTAAAACCAATTTATCGGGGGTCAGTGGAAAGAATGCCCCCCCCCCCCTTACAGACAACTAAAAATATTATTGGTTTCAATGCCACGTGCCATTGGCCCCTGAACTATGGAGACACAATTAAATGAGAGGGATCCCTGTAACCTCTTGAGGAACCCTAGTTGAGAATAACTGTTCTATAGTGTTCTACAGGTAACCCAAATCATTCCCATCAGTTCCTGTGCCACAGAAGTGTGCAATGGAATAACTTTACCACATTAATAAACATATGCAGAGTAGGGTCAGTTTAGGGGAAACCATTTTCCATATCTACATTTTCTCACCTAGTAACCACATTCCCATATCCTTGTAAACCATACAATACTGCTATTACAAGCAGGAGCAGGGATGTAATGGAAGCACTGAATGGGGTTTCTCTAAAACAGTTAGTAAAAAGCCCAACCCGAGGTGATCATATTCTTGACCTAGTACTGACAAATGGGGATCAACTGTCTGATGTTGAGGTGGGGGAGAATTTGGGTTCTAGTGATCACCAATGTCTTTGGTTTGATATTAAAACAAGAACTGAAAAATCATATACAAAAACAAAAGTTTTAGATTTTAAAAGGACAAATTTTGCTGAAATGGGGAAATTTCTAAAAAAATGAACTGAAAGGTTGGAGCAAAATGACAGGAGTAAGTAATCAGTGGGCACTATTAAAGTCTACCATCTTGGATTTCTGAAGAATTTCTCAATATGGTACATCAGATTTTATGAAATGGGATTTAGGCCTGGTGTAAGCAGATGCTCTTTTAATGTTTTTGACAATTGTGGTTCTGATTACTTTGGTTGCCATTTTTTGTTAACTATATATTGCAATGTCATTTAATTGCACTGTTTAGTTATGATGCCCTGCAGAGTTGGTCCTGAGAAGCAAGGGTTAACTCTGCTGGTAATTTCTCCGAAGAACCACCCTCTGCCGGGGCAAACATTTGCTGATTATGGTGAGTCATGCTGATCTCAGGTGTTCATGTGCCTAAGAAGTGCATAAATATAGGAGATTCAGCAGTCTGTGGGAGAGTCATCTATGCATGGGAAGGGAACAGGAGCTGAGCTAGGATGTAATTGCCATCTTGCTGCTTAACCACCCTTTGTGGGAACCCAGTCGGAGTTCCAGGGATATGGACTTAAAAGAACTTTCTCATCTAATTAAGGTATGACTATCTCATGGGGCAGAGAAGGGCACCAGCAACTAAGGGGCTCTTAGAAGATTGTGGGTACAGAAATGTGTATTAAAGAGATCTTTAGTGAACTGTTCATATGTTATGTTTAAACACCTTTAGTAAAAAGTACCTTTATTGTTATTTAACTTGGTGCAGTCTGAAGTTACTTGAGGACAATCTTAAAGTGGTAAATGCACGGTGTATCAGAAGAACAGGGCTTATTAAGGGTACAAGATGAGTTAGATTAAATGTACTAAAAATTTCTAATGTGCAGTGAAGCTATATTGCTGTTGCCAATGACTTCAGTACTAGTATCATATGCATAAGCAGCTAGCCAGCTGGGAGAGCAGTGACTTGGCATAGTTGACAGAAGGCCCTGGTAGTGAAGGAGCCTGTGTGGCTAGGCTCCTTCCCTAGCAAGTGTTACCCCAATCCTTGGTCTGATTCACCAGACAAAGCATCTTAGTGTAGCACCCCTTAGCATGGCTATAGTATTAAGGATGGGATTGTTCTTGTTTAGTGTAAGTAAATTCAGGCTTGGCTGGCAGCCAAGTCTTTGTGTTTTTTTGGGCCAGGGTTGTGAGTGAAACAGTTGGGAGGGGTCTAGGAGGAGCTGTCTAGAGTGTTATAAAGGCCCTGACCAATCCCAAACAGAAGGGTTGGGATGGGGCAGGCCCCCTCAAATACTCAGGGTCAGCCCAGATGGGGGGGCAGTGGAGTTCGGGTGGAAGATGGAGATGGAGTGTTAGGCTGTCAGGGTCTTTGAGAGTAGCTCCCCAGTCTGGGGGGGGGGGGCGAACTCAGGTTTAGGCTCAGGTTTAGAAGGGACCCCTTCTCATGACACATAGAGGGATTCTGACCAAGAGGTATGGGAGCAAGGGGAAGACAGCAGGATGCTACTGCCGGGCAAATCTCCAGGGAGGAAGACAGCCAAGAGCGCTGGTGAGTGTTATAGTCAGATGACTGAGAGGAATGCCTGAAGGGACTGGGTGCAAGCAGTCTGGGATGGATGCAAAGTCAGTCTGGGAGGACTGTGGAGAAGTAGCCAGGAGAGCCAGTGAAAGGGACAGCTGCAGCCAGGCGGCCTGGCAGTTTCTGAAGAGTTGATACTGAAAGCAGGAGCCACAGGAACAGGCCCCTGCCTGCAAAGGGCATCTACAAGGATCTAAAGGAGATTGTGTTGATCAAACAATCAGTGCTAGCTGGTTCTGGGAGTTGTAGTTCTACAAGCAAGTCTGTGCTGGAGGTAGATAAGGAGAAGTGTGTATATACTGGATGTATATAATTTGTGTCCCTGAAGAGTTTCTTACTAATCAAGTGAGTATCCCATAAGAACAATGTGTCGAGTGCGCTTCAAGCCTCGTTTTCCCTTACGGAACTAGTCATTCACTCGGGCGCTTCATCCGACTTCCGTGATGTTATGTGACGCTCATGATGTCAATACGTTTTGCTATGCAGAATAGCGTAAGCTTCCTCTGGACGTTCTTACAGGATAAGAACCATGGCTACTTAAACTGACCGAAACCACCAGTTACAGTACGTTCCCCATACACATACCCCTGGGTTACCTCAATGAGCCCACATAGCCTTTATTAGGCATTGGACATTTTTGCCCTCAAATGTTTGCTCCACCTGACTCCTTCCATCGGCTATCATTGGGGACCGAGATGAAACCCAGCCTCGATTCAGGATCCCCCTAATCAGAATTAAAGGCTACAATTATTTACTGCCCTCTCAGGAGGTCGACACTCTGCCACAATAGCTACTCTAAGACCCAATGAAGGGATACTTACATCACTTACTCTACTACCTCATAGCCCTCTGATTCCTAGATCCATCGAGGACCCTAATCCTAGATCAGGCCTAGACTGCTTTTTCTGGATGTTTGATTCCACCCCCCACTGCATCCATTACATCATGCACCAGCATCACACCTGGATGTGCCTCCCTTGACTGTAATCATCAGGCACCTAGACCACTACCCCGCAGGATCTTATTTGAGTAGTCCAGGACCATCCCCAGAGCCCTGAACGATATTGGAATCCTTACACCAGAGTTCCCTGGAGGATACATGCTACTTTCCAATCAGTGGGGCTGCTTAAATCTCACCCTTCCCTTCCGTGCGTCCGGACGCTGTTTTAATATTGTTTGTGTTCTCCATATGTGTGTGTGTGTTACATGGTGTTTTGTCCTTGCTGCCCAGGAGACCCTTTGGGACTCCCCATGGGCTCTTTGTAGCTAAGGTAATTATTCAATTTACTGTATTTACATGTGAGAAATTTATTAAAGTGAATTTTATATTTCTACCCGTTGGTGTACACTGCCCGTCCCTCATCAACTAACCTCTTCGTCCTTGTGTTCTTACAAGGACATGCTGTTTTTTGTACATTTTGTCTCGGTTAAGTTGAGGGGCACCTAGTTAGGTGAGTGGCATAGTTGACTTAACAAGCCAACATTAAACCTGTCATCTCTTTGTCGAGTTATATCCCATAAGAACCTTTACCCCATCCAAGTTTAATCCCCCTAAAATAAAAATAAAAAAACAAAGCTGCAAGGATTGTTTCTTGTCTACAGAGTGGAAAATTAATGTGCCTGGCTGTGCAGGGTGAGAGATACCAATATTCACCAGCGGCTCATGCAGGGGTAGCGCTACATTGGGGACCCAGCCTGGAAGTCACAGAAGATGGAGTGAGGCCTCCAGAGAGAATAAGCATGGTGTTATACAAGAGTCAAGCTTTCTAGTGTAGCCAGGAGTCATAGAGTGCTCCTTTAACACAGAGACATTTTATGTTTATTTATGTTGTGGAGACTTCCCTCTAGTGTTGAAACTGCTAAAGAGAATGGTCGTGTGAGAGGTACTGCTTGTGGGATTTGTAGTGCTACAGAAGAAATCTGTCCCTGGATTCTGCAATGGAAGGACTCCATTCCCCAGGGTGCTGTGCTGCAGGAAGAAGCTCTTTGAGGAATGATGCTTTGTGGGAGAACCTATTTAAGTGGGTGAGGAGTTAGCTACAGTCTCTTTGGACGGCGTGATCGACCAGTGGGGACCTGTGCGCTTCTACAGCAGGATTGCGGCCTGCAGCCTAAGTCAAGTGATCCAGAGGGCTGAATTTACATACAATCCCAGCGAGCTGCAGTGCTACCTCGTACCAGCACCTGAGTCTATTTCAGATTCAACAGCGTCTGCAGAGTGAGCGACGGTCGATCCTGAGAGAACTGCAGGGAGAGAAGTGGAAGCCGATTTCCTCCAAATCAAAGAGCAAGTGGATACTTAGCCTGAGCAGCCGGATGGCTTTCTGTGATCAACTGCTCGGTGTAGTGGGCAGGCGGTAGCCTATCTCTGAGTATAGTCAGTTGTTTCTATACTTCTTCTGTCAGTACAGACTCAGCTCCCTTCAGTGGAATACAATAACCTGTGCACAGGCCCACCTGTAATAGATAGTGTATCCTGGAGTCAGTAGTCATTACAAGGCCTTTCTTCTAAAGTTCAAGCAAGTGTGCTTATTTGTGCCTTATCCCAAGGATTAGTGAGCGCTGTAATTCAGGTACCTAACTTTAGAATTAACCAAAACAGAAGACTAGACTGAACTTTATCATCAGGATCCTTACTATTGCAGCTACCATTTCTCACTTGACCAGATTCAAAGTCAGTTCTTCAAAGGAACTCTCTGAATTAGAGCATGAGAATTCAGTTAGACAATTGTTGTGGTTAATTCTGCTTGTGTTGCCATACATCGGAAACATTATAAAGTTAAAATAATTCTGGTTAATCTCCATTGAGCAGTATCAATATATCTGAGAGTCATTTGCTTATATTTGTTGCAATAATCGAGTGAGTCCTTTAGATTATTTTCTAACTATCGTACTTATTTACGTCTCATCTGTCACATTATTTCTCTGACCACCAGATATTTGATTAAGCTCTGTTGGAGGACTTTCTGAAGATATATATATATATATATATATATATATATATATATATATATATTTCCCTGTTGTTATTCAAGAGTGAAAGGAGTGGTGAATACATTTATTCAATTATTCTTTCATCATTTAATGTCAAAAGTGTTTATCTGAATTGTCACTTTAATACTGCTTGTTGTCAAGTAAACCGTCTACTGTTGCTTTAAGTTAAAAATGTATTTTTTGGAATTACAGCACTAGCTCATATAAGTAAATTCTTTAGACGTAAATTCTGGTGTGGTCTCCATTACTTTAAAGCTTAACCTTAATTTATAGTGTTAACTTTGCTAGAAAATAAGTGAACCCAGAGTGTCAGAGATGGTGGAGCACTCTCGAAGTGGGGAGGACCAAGGGGGAATTGATTTCACAAGCAACCCTCAAGAGGGCAGCGCTACACTAGTGTTCAAGTGTAATATACAAATCAATGTCACTGGTAGTGAGGTTACTGGGTTGGTGGAGTCAGCCACAGGCTCCGAAATGCTGCACAATGCAGAGAGAACAGTTATGAAGTGTAATAAGGAGCTGATGCCTGTAGTGAAAAATGTAAAGAGTACAGAACTGTGCCAATGAAAAAGTTAACTGTGTTTTCTATGGAGCATCGCTTTTAAGTTGGAGTGCTGCCTTAATGCCAACCTTGCATGAAACAACAGTCTCAGTCCACATTTGGGAGCGCTAGTGAGCACTTCCTCTGGGTCCCCACTTGGGCACACTAAGCTCCACCTACATGGTGACTTAGTTCCCCCCCAATTCCAGCACAAGCACAGCACCAGCAATAAAAGAATGGCAGGGGCTACCCTTGTGTGGTGTACACACAGTAAAGGCCAAGACCGATGGCTTGCCCCTACTATGCATGAGTATCAACATGACCCTTAGAAAGAGCATAGGTTAAAAAAAAGTGTGATTATGGTATATGTGTAATTTTTTGTAAATTGTGTAATATCTGCAGAAGAAGGTGTGTGAGTTAAGCCGGGCAGGAGGGCTGTACAGAAGTCAATTTACCTATCGATTTCTGTACAACCGCCCTGTGTAAGAGAAATCCAGTTGAAGTCAAATGTGCACAGGAGTAAATATGCATAGGCGTATGCGCGAACGTACCTGCATGCACTGGCGCCAAACAGCCCATTTAAGCTGAACAATGACATGAACACATTGCTGAGTGGTCTTTCAGCTTGTTCCTGTTTGCCTGTGCCCTGATCTGTTTCCTGCCTACCTGTGTTTGACCCAGATTAACCTCAACCCTCCCCTGGATTCCTGCCTGCCTACCTGTGACCTGGGCATGTGCTTTAACTCTGTCTCCTGGCTTGTATCCTGATCGTTTCACGTCCCTGTAGCTGCGTTGCACGGCTGTTGATGACCCCTTGGCTACTGATCCAGCATCACAGAGCCCCTGTTGTGGGACCTGTCTGGTGATCCAGAGCCATTGGTTTCCTGTCAAGCCTCAGCTGGTACCACCCGCTATACTGGCCTTTGGGCCACTCTGTGTCCTATACTCCCTGTCATCTCTACCAGGGGTGTTAGACAGGAGGTGCATGAGAAGCCCCCTCTACAGCTTGATCTCCAACAGGTGACACCCTGTTTGATTTTCCCCACATAATCAGAGCTGCAGGCCATAGCCTGCAATGCTGATCGGTGTATTCTGATGGTGGGGAAGTCTCCCAGCTGTCAGAATACAAAGACACATTGGAGAGGATTCCTCCATCCATCGCAAGTGCATGAAAAAACTGACCCATCTATGGCCAGCTTTAGTTGGTTAGTTAGCTGTTTTTTCTCCAGAGTAGCCAATTACTTTCTCCTTTCCACTCTGCCAGATATTTCTGCTGGGCAATACAGACTTTCTAAAGCTGGCCACAAGCTCTTTACAATATCTTTTAGATTTACCAACAACTACACAATTTGAAGGTCTACTTACACAATCCATTCAATGTACTCTATATCCAGCTAGGTTAGCTCTCACCCTGTTGGTTTATCTATACGATTTGTGATGGGTGAGACCATCTCAAGATAATCCTCTTAACGCTCATCAATATCTAAGCCTCAGATATTTTCATCATAGAGGCTGATTGATTTTTTAATTGTGTGAATTAGATAATAATATGTCATCACTTCATCCTAACTTATATCAAAAATAATCAATGATTGCAGTCATAGATTATTAGATTGAAGATTATTAATTTTTTTCTCCCAGCTACATATATGGGCAGTAAAATGCTGAGTAATAGTACAGCAGAGGTACTTGCCATTCTCAAATGCGTGTGAAAGCCCCTTTATCTCCATTTCCCACAATTTCCTGGTTTCCTGGACATGCCCAGGGAAGATGAGTCTTACTGCTTCCCTCTTTCAGCATGCAGCTTCTCCAAAAGATCCAGCTACTGCAGGAAGCCCCTTCCTAAAGCTGGCCATAGACGTTTCGAATCTCTACCAGTTCAGGAGGGACCGGCCGAGTTTTGAACCATGTATAGGCAGGCTGAATGTACCCAAGCTGATTTTTAGGTACAACGAGCCTGCAGATTTTCCATGCGAGCAGCTATTATAGCCAGTAACCGTAATCACTGTATTCTCCCCATGGGGGCAGCTCCCCTCCCTTGCTGGGAGAACACAGTGGCTCTGTGGCAGGAATTCCCCTATCAACACTGACTATGTTGATGGGGAAATCAAGCTATTTTATTTCCTGGTTGCAGGAAAAATATTGCTCCATCTATGGCCGGTATTAGTGCTATCAAAATACTCCAGTTCCAGTTGGGTGGCCCTTTGTCATTGGGCACGGGATCCCTCCAACTGTTCTTCTGTGTTGAGCAGGAAGGTAGAGAGCCCGCTCCAGGTGTGGAGTAATGTGTAATCCTTGAGGCTAGGTGCAGGTCTGAACAGCCGCCAGTCCAGGTAATCATGAGTAAGAAGAGATGGACCGCACAATCAAAGCCCCAAGAGAAAGTTTACTGTGAATCATACCACGATGAACAAAGTGACAGGCAGAGGTGACAACACAGCTCAAAAAGGGTTAACACGTTTCACGGCTCTGTAGTCCGCTTATAATTAAGCGGACTACAGAGCTGTGAAACGCGTTAACTTTGATTTGATTGTGCGGTCCATCTCTTCTTACTCATGTTCTTCTGTGTTGCCAGAGCTACCTTAGACTGCACTGAGAGGGATCCTGTTTATGACAACAATCACAAGTAGCTACCGTATATACTCGAGTATACGCCGGCCCGAATATAAGCCGAGGCACCTAATTTTACCACAAAGACCTGGAAAAACATATTGGCTGGAGTATAAGCCTAGGGTAGGAAATGCAGCAGCCATTACACAGGGACTCAGCCATTACACAGGTATTGTAGCCATTACACAGGGACTCAGCCATTACACAGGTATTGTAGCCATTACACAGGGACTCAGCCATTACACAGATATTGTAACCATTACACAGGGACTCAGCAATTACACAGGTATTGTAGCCCATACACAGGGACTCAGCCATTACACAGGTATTGTAGCCATTGCACAGGGACATGGACTCAGCCATTACACAGGTATTCTAGCCATTACATAGCAGCACAGTACCTTCTCTCCTCTCCTCGTCCTCGAGTGAGCCGTTCCCACCCACAGCACAGTGAGAAACCAATCACTGGCAGTCACTGGGCAGCCAATCAGTCTATGTATGTGCGCTGTTCAGCGCACATACATAGACTTTTAGGAGCAAGCCCTGGAGAAGAGCCCCAGGTAGGCATCGGACCACCCACAGAGGCTGCAGATGCCCCGCAGATGAGCGATGTGGGGCCCTCACTCGAGTATAAGCTGAGGGGGGGCCTTTTTCAGCATAAAAAATGTGCTGAAAAACTAGGCTTATACTCGATTCTGGACTGTTTTACTGAAGACATGATTCTCAGCTAAAATTCTGTTGTTACCGAGTATTATAAAGACTATGCTATTCAGCCACATGTTGCCCTGATAGAGTCACAGAACCATGTTTGTGCAGCTTTCATATGTTTGTGCAGCTTTCATTATTCTGAAGTACATACCTGTATTTTGTCATCTTTAATCTATTTCATACTTACCAACGGTCACGGATTGCCCAAGACAGTCTTGATGTTTTGGCCTCCCATTGCTCAGTCCTGGCCTGTGTCCTGGAATCTGAGATCAGGGCTGGGGACAGCTGCAGATAGGACTCCCTAATACTAGGAAACCGAGAGCAATTAATAAAATAAAAAAACTTTCTCTGGCTCCATTTGTTTAGCTGCAGGGGGGCCACAGCAAAAGGAGACTATTTTTCCATTTTCGGGTGCGGCTGAGTAACCTGTATGCAGCCGCTCCCAATAGATAAGCCAAAGCTCCGGCTTCTGTAATATCAATCCACCGGCTCACTCCGGCAGATAGATGTAGAAAAGGCTTAGTTTATCTATTGGGAGCGGCTGCATACAGATTACTCCGCCACAACAAAAATGGAAAAATAGTCCCCTTTTGCCACAGCCCCCCTGCAGCTAGCCGGAGCCGGAGAAAAAGTTTTTTCTTTTTTTAATTGCTCTCGGTTTGCTGAGAATTAGGGAGTCCTATCTGCAGCTGTCCCCACCCAAATCGTGGGGCACAGGACTAAAACTATCAAAATAATTGGTTGCTAGGCATCCTAACAACCGATTATGTTCACGCACAGGCCCCAGCGGAGGAGGAGGATGTAACTTGCTGCCAACAACAGAACTGCCTCTTGAAGTTGAGGGGGACCCGCAGGGAGTCGCTGGCAGAGGGAAGGAAGGAACACAGTGGCAGCAGTGCACCAGGTAAACAAATGCCCCCTCTATGCCAAGCTCCTGCAGGCCTTTCCATGGGCACCCTGTGCCGGTTATCTGACATTCCTTCCAACCAGCAAAGCCAAAACTTTTTTCACATATAATTTGATGCTGAAATAACAATCAGGATGATTTGAACAGGAAGGCCAGCGAGGAAAAGCAGCTGCCGAGGAACTACAAGTTGCAGCATGACCACAACGTTTCACCATGCCTCTGTACAGAATATGTTGAGGAATGTGTTTCTGGAAAGTGCTGAAACCAAAGATGGCCCAAATTAGTGGCGGCCTGTCCATAGGGGGCCCCCTGATCTACATGATCGACGGACGCATGGATTCCAATGGTTTTTTTTTTAAGCATGTGATTAGAGCCTGAGGCTCTAATAGGCTTAAAAAAGGGTGGGCTCGGGACGCAGAGCATTGCACCCGAAGCCCACCCAGTTGTGTGACAATAGCAAGTGAATATTCACTATTGTCACACTGATTTTCCTCCTGGCCAATCAGGAAGCGGGTCCTGAGACCCGTCACCCAGTTGGCCGAAAAGAGATTGGATTGGCCGCCAGGAGAAGGAGGGAGGAGATGCAGGGGAAGAGAGGAAGCAGCCGATTGCAGCCCGGAGAGAAGCCCCCACGGAAAAAAAAAAACCACCAACCACCACTGCCCCAAATGTACAATAAGCGTCAGAAGCATGGGCATGCTGGGTCTTGTAGTTACTCAACACTAAAAAAGACAAAATTGTCCCACGTCTGCTACATTACAGGAAGTTTCAACATTTAGTTTATCTCACCACCCTGGGACTTGTAGTTCCTCAGATTACTAACACACTAGTAACAAAAGTGCAGCAACTCCCAACATTGTAGTTCCCAAAATATCTGAGAACCTTGCATCAAGTCTTTGAGCTCCCTGAGGGTAGAAGGCACTACATATGCCTGCAACAAATAAATTAATATGTTAATAATATTCTCTTTTTAGGACCACGCCCATTTTAAATGAATGCCCTGCCCCTAATTAAAGTACATGCTGTGCCTACAATGGTTTGCTCGGCACGCGGCAAAAAAAGATGTCCCTAAAAAATGTTTGGCATGTTGGCAACTATATTATTTTGCACAATTGCTTCTAAATTTGCACCTGTTTAGTAACCTGTTAAGTTACAGTCAGGACTTCTACTAGCGATAGACTTCTAAAGAGCAATCTGTGGTATATCGTTCTTGAGAGGGCTTTTGACAGGCAGTGAGGAGGTGTTATGTTGCCACCCCACTACCTGTTTTAACTTCTTAAAACCCACATCACCGCACTGCAACCGCGTGCATTGCCAACGAGACAAGTAAACAAGGCCTTACCCTCTGTCTGATCATTCAGCCCATTACCTATTCTGTTAAATTAGTTTCATTTAGACCTGAGCAAATTACAGTTTGGGACTGCTAAGCGGGAGATGAAATATATTGATGGCAAATGTAAAGTTAGATATTTGTATTGCATATTTATACTGTATGATGGTGTTACTTCAGACAAATTAAATTCCAGTAGCAAAGTAATCCAACCAAAGTAAACAAACTATTTCATATACAACAACATTTAAAATCTTGAATCCATTACCTAGTTCCAAATTACAGACAAACTGCAAAATAAAATAAATTATTGTTGATTTTATGTAAAAATATCATACAGGCATGACTACCAAGCAGCTTCTCCCAAAATTACTGTGCAGATAATAGAGTAGGAAGGAGAATTTCCTAAAGGTACACTTCAGAAAAAAAAGTAAATACAGTATAAACAAATAAAATAAGCTAAAAAAATGGAGCCTGAAGGAATATTCACAATTTTTAAGCCATAGCCATTCTTAGATCCTTGCAACTGGACAACGATCAAAATCCTTATTAATCAATTATGTAAATGTATTATAACATATAGCGGATGAACCCTTCAAGCACCTTCATTTTTAAATAGCGCACTGACCCCCTCCTATCTCTTATGCTCCTTCAAATGTAGCTAGACCCCAAAACAAAAATGTAATATATTGCAA
This sequence comes from Glandirana rugosa, assembly GCA_018402905.1. Taxonomy (NCBI): domain Eukaryota; kingdom Metazoa; phylum Chordata; class Amphibia; order Anura; family Ranidae; genus Glandirana; species Glandirana rugosa. The sequence goes on from BLSH010549325.1 coordinate 49,609, forward strand.
TATGGTCTAATTTGGATAAGTCCTCTTAATGTTAAAGCACCTCATCCCTGAATTGGTAGCAAGTTTAAAGGAGTAAAGTGGGACTATAGCGGTGCAGGTATGAAACCTTAACCAAAAGATAAGATTAAAATTCCTTAATAGTTATTGACAAAAATGTAAAAAGTGTCACAGTCATAAAAAACAAGTTTGTGACCCATATACAGTGGTCCTTATTTAAATCTATAGCGGTATAGATGTAGATCCCAACATGTTTCACCCTGTGATTGGGCTTCTTCATGAGATGCTATCCGCTGCTGGATTTCTGCCTTCTAATAGATAAAGAATATACAAAAGGTGTATAAGTATCATATAATATAAAGCCCTTTATAATATAATTTAGAGAATTACTATACGCATGTTTATTGGTTTCAGCCATCCTACATGCTTACCCTAAATTTCCACAAAATCACTAGAAGATCTAGTCAATGGTGTATGAAATCATTGATGTATTCAAAGCATGACACAAAGGGATACTTGTAAACCACAGGATATAAGGTAGGTGGCTTCCTGATGACCCGTTTCACTACTTTTGATTGAGTTCTGCTCACTTTGTATATCTAAATCATTGATGTTGACCAGAATGCCCCTAAGCTGGGCATGCTTTGAATACATGCTTTGAATACATCAATGATTTCAATAATTTCATTTCAAATTTGGGATTATTTTCCTTTTCCCTTGTTCATTTAGTTCAATGCATGACCGGTTTGTCCTGTGGATCTTCTGGCCCAGTGTCACTCTTATATACAGCTTGACCCCTGTAAGTCGATTATTTGTTTGGAGTGCTGAGTATGCACTATATAGTATACACATAAGTTCACTAATGGTTTCGCTTATACAATCTTATTGTCTGGTCCTTGTCTGCCTCCTGTGGCCACCTACAACCCTGTGGTGGCTTTGACATTTTACACGTATTAAATACACCATTGACTAGATCTTCTAATTATTTTGTGGAAATTTAGGGTAAGCATGTAGGATGGCTGAAACCAATACACATGTGTATAGTAATTCTCCAAATGATATTGTAAAGGTCTTTATAGCAGATAGTATCCCCTGAAGAAGCCCAATCACAGGGCAAAACATGTCAGGATCTGCATCTATACCGCTATAGATATAAATAAGGACCACTGTATATGGGTCACAAGCATGTTTTTCTGACTATGACAAATTTTTATCAATAAATATTGAAGAATTTTAATCTTATCCTTTGATTATGGTTTCATACCTGCAGTGCTATAGTCCTACTTTACTTCTTTAAACGTAATATGTTGCAGTTTACCAGTCCTTAAAGCAATATTAAACCCAAACCAAAAATGTAATATATTGCAGCTTACCATCATTAGATGTGGTGGTTGCTTTAGTTTTCTTTTTTCATCTTTTTTTTCTCTGTTTTCACCTTGTAATCTGTCCAGTAACTCACCTCCTGTATTGGAGTGTCTCCACTCTGGATAAAGGAACACAAGGGAGCACATTTGGACAGCAGCATTGTTAATCTGGGGGAAGGGGTTGTTAGATACACTAGCAGATTTAGATACGCTAAAAATTGAAGACAAACGTCAGCTCACACCTTATAAGCAGTCACAGCAGAATTGGTAAGCTGCCATATAATAAATGTTCACTTTTGGGTTTATCAACACTTTAATTAATTGCTTGCCACCTGCCCAAAGTACATTTACTTGCTGGCGGGCGGCTTAGCCAGGCTGGATCGCGTACGTATATGTCTTACAGCCTCTTCTGGGTTCGGGGCATGTTGTATGCAAGCAAATGTTACTGGCCGCAGCGTGATTTTGTCACCTGGTCCCTGCCAATGATTTTCCACGTGGACCTTCTGATTGGCTGTAGCCAATTACAGAACAAGTTCCTTTGTTTACAAACACACAGAATTCTGTACACATAGCATTAATTTGGCTGTTGCTTCTCCCTGCAAAGCAGGGAGAAAAAACAGCCAGATCTGTATGTAAAAGCAGCACATATTGCACACATTACAGTTGTTAGGCACACAGTTAAACCCTTAATTGCCCATAGATATTAACCCCTTCCTAGCCATTGTCATTAGTACAGTGCTATATCTGATCACTGCATTAGTGTCACTAGCGATGTCAATGTCAGGTAGTGTACCTACCAGCGAGGGTCTGTTAGTGCCAGATTGCCATACAGATTGCCACAATCACAGTCACAAATTACTGACATTACAGTATAACGTCTATAGCTGAATAAATTCCCGTAGATATACCATAGTTTGTAGATGCTATAACTTTCACACAAACCAATTAATTTAAACTTGTTGGATTTTTTTTTTTACCAAAGACACGTAGCAGAGTACAGTTTGGTCTAAATTTATGAAGATTTTTTTTTAATTGGATATGTGTTAAAGACAAGAATAGAAAATCTAATTTTGGTTTTCAAAATGTTAAGTCTTTTTTGTTTATATAATAAAACATGAAAAAAAAACAGTGGTGATTAACCAATTTACAACTGCCCCATAGCAGATTTACTGCTACAGTGCGGCCGCTCTGTGCAGAATTACACACTGATCACTGTATTAGTGTCACTGGTCCCCAAAAAAGTGTCAAAAGTGTCAGTTAGGTGTCTGAGATGTCTGCCGCAATATCGCAGTCCCGCTATAAGTCGCTGATCACCGCCATTACTAGTAAAAATATATATCCCATAGTTTGCAGATGCTGTAACTTTTGCGCAAACCAATCAATATACTCTTTTTGAGATTTTTTTTTACCAAAAATATGTAGCAGAATACATTTTGGCCTAAATTGATGAAGAAATTAGATTTTTTACATTTTTTTATTGGATATGATTTAAAGCAGAAAGTAAAAAATATTGTTGGTTTTTTTTCAAAATTGACGTTTATTTTTTTGTTTCTAGCACAAAAAATAAAAACCACAGAGGTGATCAAATACCACTAAAAGAAAGCTCTATTTGTGGGAAAAAAGGGACATACATACATTATACATTTTATTTGGGTACAGCATCACATGACCACAAAATTGTCAGTTAAAGCAACGCAGTGCCGTATCGCCTGGTCAGGAAGAGGGGCAAACCTTCCGGAGCTGAAGGAGTTAAAAACCACCAAAAGAAAGCTCTATTTGTGTGAAAAAAAAATTACATAGTGTAAATTTCATTTTGATACAATGAAGAGAGCAGATGCCAGGTAAAATAACGCAGTGCTGAATATCTAAAAATGCCCTGGTCATGGAAGGGGTAAAACCTTCCTGAGGTCAAGTGGTTAAAGTGATATTAAACCCAAAAGCAAAAATATAATATGTTGCAGCTTACCATTCATTAGATGTGGTGGCTGCATTCGGTTTCTTTTTTTTTGGCTATTGTCACCTGGTGATCTGTCCAGTAATACACTTGCTGTATTAGAGTGCCTACACTCTAGATGAAGGAGTAACAGTGATACCTTTGGACAGCAGCATTTTCAGTCTAGGGGAGGAGAGTGTTAGATGTAATAGCAGATTTAGATACACTAACAAATTGAAGCCAAACTCCAACTCACGTTGCAATTGCACAATTAGAGATACGTTTTTTTCTTTTGGGATAAGACCCCTTTCACACTGGGGTGGTTTTCAGGCGCTTTAGCGCTAGAAATAGCCTCTGCTAAGTGCCTGAACACCACCTCCCATTCATTCCAGTGTGTCTTTTCACACTGGGGCGGTGCGCTTGCGCTTGCAGGACGTTCTGAAAAGCAGCATCTTTGGGGCGGGTTGGGAGCGCTGTATACAGCTCTCTCAGCAAATGCACCGCTAAAACCGCGAATGCACTGGCGGCTTAGTGTGAAAGGGGTCTAAAGGTTTTACATGAATAAAAGCTGATCATTGTAAGCACCCCTGTCGGTGGTAAATGGTTTGTCTCAACACAAACCATTTACCACCGACAGGGGTGCTTGTTTGTTGAAAAACAACAGACTTACTGGTGGGATGAAAATAAAGGCAAGAAAGCCTAAAAAAGAAAACAAATGCAGCCACCACATTGAATTGGTAATCTGCAATATGTTTGCTTTTGGGTTTATTACCACTTTAAATGTTTTGGCTACATTTGTTTTTCTTTTTTTTTAGGCTTTTTTTCCCTGATAATCCTGCAAATGATATACTTCCTGCCCCTTCGTGTCTATAAAATCTTCTTTACTGTATCTATGGAAGGAGCCATGGTTGCCAAATAGGCTGGACTTAAAACATGTCTGCCTATAGCCAGCCATACATGGATCAAAATTCAGCCAGTTCAGCAGAGACTGGCAGATTTTCGATCCATGCATGGGCAGAATGGCTGTACAGAAGTTGATCTACTGATCGATTTCTGTGCAACTACCCTGTCAAATTTTTGCCGCTTGATCAGCGCCTCTGGCTCAAGCCAGCGGCACTAATCAGTGTATTCTGACAGCGGGAAGTCTCTCTGCTCTCAGAATACAGTAGCACTGCGGGGAAGATTCCCCATCTTGAATGTGTGGATGGTGGAATCGGGTCTTTTTTTTCTTTTTTTCATTTTTTCATTCAAGATGCTGGTTGAAAGAAAAAAATGACTCATCCATGGCCAACCTTTCACATCACTATTACATAGTAGTTTATAGGAAGTTGTTTACACAAAAAAGATAACATTGTTTTTGCTGTGTTTTCAGCTCACAGGCAGTGACAAGATCAACGGGGTACTTCTGTACTTGGTCAAGCTGACAAAGATGCATGTATGTCTCAAAACATGTACCAACTGCGCATGCTCAAGGAGGGACATCAGATGGAGGAGGTCCCAGTTATCGTGGCCACATTTCCTGGTTACAGACAAGCACAACATCGCTTAGTTACCATCTATCTGGGCTGTGTGGTTGTCCAACACTATATGCTGCCTGATTCCAACCCGTCATGCTTACCACATCTACCTGTACCTTGAAACTCTTGTGAGTGCAATGGTAACTCCACTTTCATGGGGCAAAAAATAGCAAATAAAGAAAAAATAATATATTGTATACAATTGTGACACAAGTCCTATTGTAATTGAATGTTATTAAAAATGGCTTTTCCTTTTCAATCAGCAGCCGCTGTAATTTTCTAAAAATGCAATATGGCTACATAGAGGTATTCTGTACACAGAATGTGTACTGACCACTCCCCAGAAACATAATTTCCTGCTTGTGTGATTGGCTCACCAATTTTGCCAGAAGTCTGCCTAAGATACAAATCAGATTTCAGGCATCCGTTGCAACAAAAATGTAATTTTTGGTGAGGTACTCCCAATAGGAACACCTCTAAAGGGGTGCAGGCCCAGCAGATTTTCTCATTAGTGCTCTGCAGCTGCACAGCTGATTAATAATTATGAAACTTCTCCCATTAGACCCACTCAGCACAGAGGAACAAACTGTGATTTCTTCAGAATAACAAAAGGTAGGAATCCATAACAAAGGTTGTTATAATCCCTGCAATGTACATAGATCACCCAGGGGGGAATGTTTTTTTCTCAACAAAAGTAGAGTTACACTTTTAGTATTTCTCCATCACTAAACAATGAATACATTTTATTTATAAGCATCAAAATTGGAATGGAACAGTCTCTATTATTATAACATAATTAGAGCGATCGAATTCTTTCAAGTCTCGCACAAGTCTTGCGTTATAAAAGGGACCAATGAATGACAGACTGACAGAGATGTTACTTTTGCGACGTTGATTTACCATTTAATTTTTCCATATGTTCAAGGTTTCAAAAAGCTAGCAATTTTAAATATTTTTCAAAACTCCCACGGCACACAGTTTGAAAATCACTGCTTTATAGGCACCAGGGTAGAATACTGTTATGTAATACTGTAATACTGTAATTATGAAGAACTGTAACTCAAGACAAAGGTTCACTGATGGGGTGGCACTAATGAGGAGGCACTAATATGCAGCACTGATGGGCACTGATAGGATTAATGGACACTGATGAGGCGGCACTAATATACAGCACTGATGGGCACTGAACTGATAGGTGGTACTGATGTGCAGCACCGATGAGCATTGATAAGTGGCACTGACTAATGAGCACTGCTAGGTGGCACTGATGGGCACTGCTAGGTGGCACGTATGGGCACTGCTAGGTGGCACTGATAGGTGGCACTGATGGGGGCACTTATGGGCAATGATAGTTGGCACTGATGGGTGACACTGATATGTGGCACTGATGGGCACTGAAATGCAGCACTGATTGGCAATTGGCATACAAAAGTGAGTACACCCCTCACATTTTTGTAAATATTTTATTATACCTTTTCATGTGACAACACTGAAGAAATGACACTTTGCTACAATGTAAAGTAATGAGTGTACAGCTTGTATAACAGTGTAAATTTACTGTCCCCCCAAAATAACTCACAGCCATTAATGTCTAAACCGCTGGCAACAAAAGTGAGTACACCCAATGTGAAAATGTCCAAATTGGGCCCAAAGTGTCAATATTTTGTGTGGCCACCATTATTACACTCAGCCCGAACTATATGGGCTGGGTGTAACAAGATGTCCGCTGCCGCCTTCTGACTGCAGGCTTACTGTGGCCGAGTGCAGGGTGTACCAAGATGGGCAGCACGGTGTTCTGACAGAACGCGTCACTTCCGCAACTGAATGTTCCGATGTACTGGATTGAACATCGGGAGCATTTGCATGAGTACAAGTACTCGTGCAAATGCTCAGTATCAGCACCGATACCAATACTAGTATCGGTATCAGTGCAACCCCACTGTTAAGGTTCATATTGTGTGCACCAATGGAGTATGGCTGTCAGTATCCAGACGGGCTTGGTGTGAGTCGATGTAGTTTATTCAAGCTCTACATGTTTCGGCGTCTGCACTTCCTCAGGAGCTTAAGCAAAAATTCTCAATAATGAAAATATATCATAAGTATTAATAGTATCCAATAACGGTGTACAGTCAATAGTATTATAATTGGTATAAGTCGACAACTCCCTAGCCAGCACAAGAGCCCAGGCATGCATGAGTGCAGGAGCAGCATGTGGATATGGTAACACATGCAAAGCGGCAACCACCAACCGCCACCAAAGTGCCATGTGGCATGCAGACCAGTTATTAAATAATAATATACAATGTGGATACATTCATAAAAAGTATCTGGATCCTGTATCAGTTTGCGTTAGAGACGCATATTAAAAGAGGCTTACACATTATAGTAGCAAACTGTAGGACAGTGGCGGCTGGTGGGGTGGGTTTTTCCTTTGGCAGGGCAGCAAACAAGCACCCCCCTCCAAGCAGCTGACACCATGGCACTGACAGCTCGATCCCCCCCCACCCCAGGGTGGACCACAGCGCGGATGCGTGTCTTCTTTCTGTCTCTTCCTCTAAAGTGCTAGGCATCCAATAGGATCACCTAACGCTTTGGTCAATCGGGAAACAGGTCTCACGACCTGCCTCCTGATTGGCGGGGAGGAAGTTTAGTGTGAAAATAGCGAAAATTAATTTTCTATCGTCACACAACTGGGTGGGATCAGGGCGCAGTGCTCTGCGCCCCAAGCCCACCTTTTTTTGAAGCCTCTGGCTCTAATCACATGCTTCAAAAAATCAAACCCCCCATTGGAATCCATAGTCCGGTGCCCTGATATGTAGATCAGGGGGCCGGACGCATGGATAGGGGAGAGGCGCCACAGCTGTAGGACTGTATTACAGCAATAAAAACCAGCTGGAGGAGCAGTAGCTGTGGAGCCAGTCATCCAAGTAATCAGATGTCTACAGTATATTATATAGGATAGAAATCGTCTATGATATTTTTCTAAACATTTAAGACAATGCATTGTGGTATTGCAAAACAGAAGCTCACAAACTAAATAAATATACTATTAAAGGGTTTTGCCATTGGCCAGTTTGTATGAAGTTGAAGGCTTTAGCTTTATTTTTTTAAGAGGAAACTTTCCAATATCTTATAAAGAATAAAGAAAAATAAAGAATTTTTTGGCTGCTGCTTCCACTGTTCAATTCAAGCCTATTAACGCTAGATTTATAAAATCTGTTGTTGCTGCCAAAACTACTTAAAAATCCTTTTTTTGAAGTTCACATGAATCAGATTGGAGTGCTGCTGTTGTACCTAAGCCAAGCTTAATGTAAAAGCTAATAAATCAATCACACATCTAAAATATGTGATGCCAGAATGAGGTGCTGCTAAAGCTGTCCATGAAAATTGTACTGTTCTGTAACATCACATACAGCTTAAAGGCATCTCACAAGCATGTCATTTAAAGGATTGGTGTTTTTCCGTTATTGCCCTCAAGGGTACATTAATCCTTTTACTTCCACTGATATAATCCCCTTTTCACGGGCACACACAAATTTAAGGCTTGACATGATGGGTATGTTTCTACTCACAATCTGATCTTTTATACTTTAGCAATAATTAGGTAATATATCGTATTTATGTGGCCTAAAATTAACTTTGGTGTATTTTAAACTGACGTTTTGTGTTTCATAAACCATTGCATTAAAGGGGTTGTCCACTCGTGACAATCACTTTAACCTACAGGTAAGCCTATAATAAGGCTTACCTGTAGGTGCCCTGCATATCTCCTGAACATGTACGGTTCAGGAGATATGCAGGGTAGTCCATGTGCCGACGTCATTTCGGCACATGCACAGTGAAGAAACGGCCTCAGTGCCGTTTCTCCAGTGTGATCGCGCCGTGACTGGCGGCTCCCGTGAGCATGCGCGGGAAAGGCATCACGTAACTCCGGCCAGTCACAGAGCCGGAGATCGCGGCCCCCGGAAGGAAGAGGGGCAGAAGATGGACGCCGCCAGCACAGGGGACAGCACTGGACGTCGCAGGCTTCGTTTGCAGGTAAGTGGCACATAATTGGCTAATATGCAATGCACAGTAGCCCATTATGCTTCTAGTTTACAGGGGAATGTAGAAGAAGTAAACCCCATCTGGGTTTACTTCCTCTTTAATACTGTGTGACATTAAAAATTGGAACACTATTTTATTCTCTAGAGTCTCTCTAAAGTGTATACATGATGTTTTGGGGATTTTTTTTTTTTTGCTTTGAAAAATAACCCTCATGGCAGTACCCAGCTCCCCTTGCCCTTTTTGACAATAGCTTGCCGCTTAGCCTAGAGATAGCGAGAATTTAGTATCAAGATTCACCCCCATAGACTTCCATAGGGTTCACTGCTAAGTTTGGATTTTGTGGATTTCAAGCAGGATACACTGAGCTATGCATGTGCAACACAGTGTACAATCTCAACATGCCTTGGGTGCTGGGATGCATTAACTCATGTGCACATGTATGCAAGTTATGTTAACCCAGACAGGCAATTTTTAATTAGTCAAAGACCAGAATAAAGGACTGAGTGAACATGTCAGTGGCAGCAATGGAGTGATAAGGAAAAACGTTCTCAGTGAAGCATTGGAGCAATCCCCTTACCAGGTAGGTCTGCCAAAATGTGCAAATATGCTGTGCATGCTTGCACATTATAGCAAGAACCCACCCACCATGATGTGGATTTAGGTAGTAACCATGCCTCTTTAAGTCATACCCACAGCTCAGCATGATGTGGCAATGTCCACCTTTCACTTAAAGTGGTAGTAAACTCTTTTACACCACTTGTACCTACAGGTAAGCCAGCAATGAGGCTTACCTGTAGGTACTGTGAATATCTCCTAGGAGATATCCAGAGTGCATTCAGCCAATGACATCACCGGGGCATGCACTCTGAAGGTCTGGCTTACAGTGCCGGACCTTCAGAGCCTGTGCCATAAATGGCGGCTCCAGCATGCATGCGCGGGACCAACGACATTGCACCACAGCCACTCATGTAGCTAGAGCCTGCGAACCTGGAAGGAAAACCAGGGGAAGATGTCAGCCGTCTCAGTGGTAACATTGCGGCGCTGGAGGGCTTCCTTCTAAGGTAAGTCTATAATAATGTGCTAGTATGCAATGCATACTAGCACATTATGACATTGCCTTGCAGGGATTTCTTTTTTTAACCACCTGCGGTTTACTATTGATTTAATTCTTTCTCTCTTCAAGGTAATCAAGCGTGCCCTAGGTCTTCCATAATTCCAGAACTGTCCTTAATGCTTTCTGTTATCACACAGGAGGGGCAATCAGCTTCATGTTACTGTCAAAGTATTGATGACTAAATGGAACCTTAAAGCGGTAGTAAACCCGCTGACTGAAATAAAAATAAAAAAAAAGCCTGCAAGAAAATCGCATAATATGTTAGTATGCATTGCATACTAACATATTATGAAATACTTACCTTAGAACGAGGCCCCCGATGCCCGAGTCGGTCAGCGCTAAGGACGCTGACATCTTCGTCCTCTTCTGTCTTCCGGGTACGCGGCTCCGGCGCTGTGAGTGGCCGGAGCCGCGTGACGTCACTCCCGCGCATGCGCGCGGGAGCTCTTCGCACCGGCAGCCAGCTCTGAGATGCCGGCCGCCTCGGCCGGATCGTCAGAGCGCATGCGCCGCTAATGTCAGCGGCTGCATGCAGGGCGAATATCTCCTGAACCATGCAGGTTTAGGAGATATTCTTTTTACCTACAGGTAAGCCTTATTATAGGCTTACCTGTAGGTAAAAATAGATTTTAGGGTTTACTACCACTTTAAATAGTTTAATGAATAACTATATACGATTGTAATCAAGTTATTTATGCACTAAACTTGTTGCAATTTAATTATGCTCAATTGCATTGTCTTGACATTGTTATGTGCTGTTTAGAAATATAAGATCATTTGCATTACCATGAAGATTTTTGAATACACTTATCATTCATTACATCTGTTGTTCAGAATGGTAATTAGATCATGTTCATATGTATTATTATCGATATTCTCCTGTCAAATCAGTCATAAAAACCTTTTACAATGACAGATTCAAATACATTACAACTGTCAGTGAACATGCTATGATCTTTTTTCAATTACAAATTCACTGCATCGAGCACTACATCTTAGTAAAATGGGCATATGACAAACATTGTATTTTTAAAAGGCTTTAAAGCACTGTAAGAAATTAAATTGACTTTTTCAGGTGTTTTATAATTATCAATCATGTACATACTCATTGATTTGATCTACAGTGACTGTGTGTGGCCACAAAGCATGTCAAGTCTGAACCACAAAGGTCTGCTCCTCAATGTAGCAGAGGATTGTCACTTATGCAACAGTTTTCAAGGTGTCAGGTTCTGGAATGCAGATCAGCTTTCCTTCCCAATGCATACATAGTGGATGTATATAATGTCAGTGGGGCTGGAACACCACATGTTGAAATCTGCAAAAATGTAATTAAAGGTCATCAAAAAAAAAACCAGTAACTTCAGTGATGGTTAATATATATATATATATATATACACTGAATATATACCTGGAATTTAAAAATATTTTTTTTTGTCCTGATTTAAGAAAAATCTAGAAATCTGTGTTTACCAATTCCCACTCTCCACTATGATCTGACACATGTCCATATATTGCGGTTTATCCATAATAAAATTCTCTCCTTTTTTAGAAGGCTTAGGCTGGGTTCACACCTATGCGAACTGAATGCAGCTTCCAATTCACAGGACACTTGAAAACACATTGTTTTCCATGTGTCCTGTTCACATAGGTACAGTGGATTCACAGTCCGCATTGCACAGAAAACATGTGCAATGCGGTGCGAATTCTCAGCCCATTATGTTCAATGGGAACGCATCTGACACAGAGATGTGTTCCACATTGAACATGGATATTTTCCTCTGTTAGCAGCACCTCCACCTCCCTCCCCGGGCAGCTGCTGTGTTCCGAGAATGGACTGGAGCCGCCAAACGACGGCTCTGCTCCTTCTCACAGGAAAAAAGGCTGGAATTCACACAGATATGGTATGAATCCAGCCTTAAAGAATAGGTTCATCTTTGGGAACATGTTACATGTTCCATCCATTTTTAGGGTGGAACTGGAACATGTGACATATTCCTATTCATGCAGCTCTTCCCACACTGGTCCCTCGTCCCCTCCCTGTGACAGCGGGCCGGGGGATCTTCTCCTTCACAATTCGAAAAGGGCGCAGCTGTTCAGGGCTCCGGCCACACAACCATGTCATTCATTCACAGGGTTTTGTGAATGAAAAGACTACAAGTACCAACAATCTTGTAGTTCTCAATGAACTATGAGGGTGCTGGTGAGCATCCTCTTAGTTCATTGAATCTTCCTGGACGGAAGTAACTGCTTGCCTGTATAGGAGGTATGGACAGACAGCTACAATAAAATTCTGCAGTAGTCTGCTGATTGCATGTGCAATGCTTTACAGGCTCCAAAGAAAAAAAAAATAGTATGTGTACATTTTTTTACCTGCAAAACATGTGCATGTAATGTTTTTTTTAAAAAGGTAAACTAATCCTTTAATGATAAGATTTGTGTTCTCTTCAAATTCCTCTAGGGCAGTGATGGCGAACCTTGGCACGCCAGATGTTTTAGAACTACATTTCCCATGATGTTCATGCACTCTGCAGTGTAGTTGAGCATCATGGGAAATGTAGTTCCAAAACATCTGGGGGACCAAGGTTCACCATCACTGCTTTAGGGCATGTTGCTTAGCCTCAGATAAATTGTCATTGTCCATTAAACCCAAAAGCAAAGATATATTATAATGCAGCTTATCAGTTCTTAGATGTTATAGCTGCATTCGTTTTCCTTTTTAGCCTTTCTTTCCTTTATTTTTTTCCCTTATTTTGACCTGGTGGTCTGGCCAGTAAGTCTATTGTATTTCAACAGAACAAGCTGTCTTGTAAATGTAGCAGTTACAGATGTGAGACAAACCATTTACCACTGACATGGGTGCTTACACTGATCATCTTTTATTTTCATCTTTATTTTTCTTTTATTGCTTTAACCGCAGAGTGAGATGGAGTTTTTACTTTAATTTGTTAGTGCATCTATATCTGTACATCTTAAACCCCCCTCCACAGACTGACAATGTTGCTGTCTTCTGTACCCCTGTGTTCCTTCATCCATAGTGGGGATCACTCTAATACAGGAGGTGTGATACTGGCCAGATCACCAGATAAAAACAGAGGGGAAAAAGTAAAAAAAAAGCAAACTAATGCAGCCACCACATCTAAGGATTGGTAAGCTAAAATAATTAGATATTAAGAAGTGAAAGAAGTGAAGGATACCTAAATATTATTGTCCAATATATACAGTATATTGCACATTACAATATGACCATACAATCTTTATACAATCAACTTTAGATTTACCAAAACTTTGTAATATGAGGACCTACCCAAACTATCCAAACATTTTGTATCCAATCAAGCAGACCCTTGTACTACATGCTTGTTGGTAGGTGGCACACTGAGATGCTGAGCCAGCTGCCACATTAGGCATCTGGGTAGATCCCAACAAAAAAATTGGGACCTCTCCAGTGTCTGGATCGGCTGTTTAACGTCAGCCGACAGCAAGTTTTAGCCCGATGTCGGATGAATATGGGTCACAGGACTGCAAAACTAAGTGCACTCATCGGGCTCACAGCAGATCTTTGGCCATATCCCTTCTCAGTGGTGGCCGAAGGTAATTTTTTTGCAGCGAGTAAAACCTCCCCCCCGGTCGGTCAAGTTTGGAGCACTTACCCGATCTATGGTGGGTAGCGCTTCTCCCGGGCTTCACTGCCGGCTTCCCCTTCCCCTGCTCTCCACGGGCATCGCAGTGGCTTCTGTTTCCTCTCTCCTCCTCGGAGGCTAATTGGGACTCTTCTCTTGTCAGCCAATCGGAAAATGAGTCTCAAACCCGCTTCTGATTGGCCGGATTGGGGATCAGTGTTTCAATAGCAAATATTCATTCACTGTTGTAACACCTGGGTGGGCTCTGCGCCACGAGCCCACCCTATTTTGAAGCCTATTAGAGCCTCTGGCTCTAATCAGGTGCTTCAAACCCCCCCCCCCCATATAATTCATGCACCCGGCGTTCTGAAAGGGGCTGGACGCATGAATAGGAGGTGGTGGGCGTGGAATGGATAGAGCATGGGGGTGGCGGTCGTGGATAGAGGGGGCGGCGCTCGGGTGCTCCCAATGAACGGGCCATCACTGCTTCCCCTCTAACTCTCCATTATCCACCAAAAAATAAAATTTAAGTTTTTGGTGGAGACTAGCCATTTAATGCATCCCTTCTTAACCAGAGTTCCATGTAACCCTAGGGTTCTTATGGTTCTTCCTTCTTGGGGGGGTTCTGTAGCAATGAGCAATTTCTACCACTCAGATAAGCAACCTGACACCAATGATCTTTTTTCGCTACCTGTGATGGGGATTCTTCCCAATAACCACAAGTGTAAGGGGCATTCTTCACACGATCACAGTAATGCACTCTGAGCTGTAAATATAGCTATTATTAGCAGGGGTTCTCCAAGAAGGAAAGTTATTTCAAGGGTTCCTCTGTGTTAAACTGGTTGAAAAAGGCTGATTTAATATGTACTGGAATTTTACATGAGTAAATGACATGAGCAATTTCTCTGCATTACTGACATGATGGGGCACAGCGGGTGTCTAGCCCACGGCACATAAATAGTCATCGGCCTTGGTTGAAAGTGTTTCCCGGCGACATTGTAGACATGTAAGTAAATATTGCTTTAAGAATGCCTTACATAATAATAGCGTTATATTTCAATATCTCTAATGAGGATTTTCATCTTTGTCAGATCAGTGAGTGAAGACAGGAACAAAATGCATGCATGAATGTACTTTATCATGTAAATAATAAAGCATTTAATGATAAATGGAAACTCATATAGCACTAATCTCTGGGGGCCCCTTTTTTGTCCTCTATTACACAAAGGAAGGGTCTATAGGGGTAGACCCAGACAAAAATAAACATTGAATTGTTTTCCCAAGTCTAATGAATGTGCTGATACAGTCAGGTCCATAAATATTGGAACATCGACACAATTCGAATCTTTTTGGCTCTATACACCACCACAATGGATTTGAAATGAAACGAACAAGATGTGCTTTAACTGCAGACTTTCAGCTTTAATTTGAGGGTATTTACATAACAAATCAGGTGAACGGTGTAGGAATTACAACAGTTTGTATATGTGCCTCCCACTTTTTAAGGGACCAAAAGTAATGGGACAGATTAAGAAATCATAAATCAAACTTTTACTTTTTAATACTTGGTTGCAAATCCTTTGCAGTCAATTACAGCCTGAAGTCTGGAATGCATAGACATCACCAGACGCTGGGTTTCATCCCTGGTGATGCTCTGCCAGGTCTCTACTGCAACTGTCTTCAGTTCCTGCTTGTTCTTGGGGCATTTTCCCTTCAGTTTTGGCTTCAGCAAGTGAAATGCATGCTCAATCGAATTCAAGTCAGGTGATTGACTTGGCCATTGCATAACATTCCACTTCTTTCCCTTAATAAACTCTTTGGTTGCTTTCACAGTATGCTTCGGGTCATTGTCCATCTGCACTGTGAAGCGCCGTCCAATGAGTTCTGAAGCATTTGGCTGAATATGAGCAGATAATATTGCCCGAAACACTTCAGAATTCATCCTGCTGCTTTTGTCAGCAGTCACATCATCAATAAATACAAGAGAACCAGTTCCATTGGCAGCCATACATGCCCACACCATGACACTACCACCACCATGCTTCACTGATGAGGTGGTATGCTTTGGATCATGAGCAGTTCCTTTCCTTCTCCATACTCTTCTCTTCCCATCACTCTGGTACAAGTTGATCTTGGTCTTTAGGTACCGCTTTAGGTACTGAAATTCCACCCCGAGCCACACTCGGGATTACCGCTAAGGAGGTTAACTGGTAATTGCATGAACCGGTGTACCCAAACAAAATGTTAAACATTTTTTTCACACAAATATAACTTTCTTTTGGTGGTATTTGATCACACTGTTTTTTTTATTTATTTATTTTTGTGATATAAACAAAAAAAACACTGAACGTTTGGAAAAAACACAATATTTTTTACTTTCTGCTATAAAACATATCCAATAAAAAAAAATTAAAAATCGAATTTCTTCATAAATTTTGGCCATAAGGTATTCTGCTACAGGTTTTTGATATAAAAAATCCAATAAGTGTTCATTAATTGGTTTGCATGAATGTCATAGTGCCTACAAACTATGGTATACAGTATATAATGTAATTTTTATTTTTGTTATACTATTACTGGCGGTACTCGACTTATAAGGGCACTGCAATAGGCAGTGGTCATCCTAACACTAACTGGTGCTAAAGGGAACTGACTAAAGCCGAGTACACACTAGTAGATTTTTTTTTTTCATTCATCCCAGCAGGTTGAACAAAAAAATTGAAAGCTCAGATCAGAGCTGCTGTACTAAAAATCCGATGTTAGTACAATTATCTTCCCTGCTGAGCTAATGTGTTCTGACGGGGGGTGGCCCTCCCACCAGAACACTACGGTCAGCGCTCTCAGCTATTGGTGGCTTAGAGCGCTGATTGAGAGCCAGCTGGCTGCTGGTTTGCCAGCATCCTTGTCCAACAGAAGCCGGCTGTCGGACCGGCCTCCATACACATGGGCCAAATGTCGGCTGTTTTCTTTTTTTAACTGGCTGATGTCACCCAACATTCAGCCCTTGTGTACTAGGCTTAACTTCCACTTGACATCCCCAGTGACATTAATACAGTAATCAGTGCTATTACTATACACTGTCACTGTACTAATGACTCTGGCTAGGAAGGAGTTAACATCTAGGGTGATGAAGGAGTTACAAGTGTGCCCCAACTTAAGCCCCGTACACACGATGCAACGGTTTTACAACAGCTTGTTGCACGATAATCCGACCGTTAGTACGCACGATTACAACAGCTGACGTTCAACAGTCGTACAACAGAGGTTGGATGAGCAGACTAGAACACTTTTGTTGTACAACAAGCTGTCGTACGACCATTGTACTGTGTGTACAGTGGAGTTGGCCCAACAAAAGCTGTACGTGCAAAACACGCATGCTCAGAATTCAGGAACGCCCAGAAGTGTGCGTTTGTGTAAACCTATGCTCCTAATTCACAAATCACATTCACCTGAACTTCCTCTTTATACGCTCGTAATACGTCACTACGTTCGGCTTTGTTGTACGATTCCTTCACTCATATCAGTACACTAGACACAACCGCCAACAGCTGATTTCAGCAAAAGTTGAACGTGCGGTTGTACGACCGTTGCACCGTGTGTACGAGGCATTAGTGTAATGTGTGTACAGTGTGATGATTTTTACTAATGATCTCTCAGTTTCTTATCCCTGATTTATGAGAAACTCACAGACCAGGGTTTAGTGAAGGTGCTAACATAGCTTGCCTGCAGATACACAATCCAAAAAAATCCGGAATTCGCTGCAACACTTCACCTTTATTCATCCTTCATGCAAAAGATATCACAGACAGTGCAGAGTACAGTATAAGTTAATGCAAGTCGCTGTACTAACACACTACAGAGCGTTTTTAAATGTAACAGATACTGTTTTTAATAAATTACTGCTTTTAAATACTACACCATGGGGTATTACTTTATTTTACCCCAATATATGGAGCAAGTGTGGGAGATGGAGTCTTAAAGGGACAACCACTAAGGATTACCTGGATACTCCTGAAATTCCTAGAATGGAGCTAGGATTGATGTAACATCATCCCAAATACTACAACCATAAGGCTACTTTCACACTGGGTCATTTTTCATTCGCTGTGGTGCTAAAAATAGCGCCGTTATAGCTCCTGAAAAACCCTCCCCATCCATCCCTGTGTGAAAGCCCTGAGTGCTTTCACACTGGGGCGGTGTGCTTGCGGGACGTTACAAAAAGTCCTGCAAGCAGCATCTTTGGGGCGGTGAGGTGAGCGGTGTTTGCACTGCTCCTCCACCGCCCCTGCCATTGAAATCAAAGGCAAGCGCTTCCAAAGCGGCTGCACACTGCCTCGGAAGCGAAGCGCGCCGGCGCTTTTAACCCCTTTTAACCCCTTGTGGGGGGTTAAAAGTGCTGCGCTCCCGCCTGCATAGCGGAGCCATAGTGTCACTATAACAGCGGTATATCGCCGCTGAAACTAGCAGCAATTTACTGTTACCACCCGCCTCAGTGTGAAAGTAGCCTTATATTTGATTGCCTTTAAGGTGAGAGTCCTGGGAGGTGGCACCAGGAGGTGAAAGCACACCGATTCAGTTTAAGAGCCCTTTCACACTCGGGCCGCCGGTCCATTAGCGGTAAAACGCCACTAGTTTTAGCGGCACTTTACCGCTGTTTAAGCGGTGCTTTTCATCCGCTAGTGGGGAGCTTTTAACCCCCCAAGAAGGGGCTAAGAAGGGGTTAAAAGTGCCCATGTTGTGGTGCTTCTGAAGCGCTGCCCATTCGTTCCAATGGGCAGGAGCAGTTTAGGAGTGCTGTATACACCGCTCCCAAACCGCCCTAAAGATGCTGCTTGCAGGACTTTTTTTCCCGTTCCACAAGTGCACTGCCCCAGTGTGTAAACACTCGGGCTTTCACACTCGGGCAGCATGGGAGGCAGTTTTCAGTCGCTTTATGGGCGCTATTTTTAGCGTTAAAGCATCTGAAAACTGCCTCACTGTGAAAGGGCTCTTAAGGTGAGAGTTCTGGGAGCATAGAGGTGTCACTAGGAGGTGAAAGCACACCAATTTGGTTTTATATATGCACGAAAGCAGCACCTTATTTGGAATATAGTGATTGTATTTGGCACATCCCCGCTTGAGAAAGAACTGTTCTATACTTTCATTTAATTATACACCCCTGCAATATACAGTCTGACATAAGTGAGTACACCCCTCACATTTCTGTAAATATTTTATTCTATCTTTTCATGTGACAACACTGAAGAAATGACACTTTGCTACAATGTAAAGTAGTGAGTGTACAGCTTGTATAACAGTGTAAATTTGCTGTCCCCTCAAAATAACTCAACACACAGCCATTAATGTCTAAACCACTGTCAACAAAAGTGAGTACACCCCTAAGTGAAAATGTCCAATTTGGGCCCAATTAGCCATTATCCCTCCCCGGTGTCATGTGACTCGTTAGTGTTACAAGGTCTCAGGTGTGAATGGGGAGCAGGTGTGTTAAATTTGGTGTTAACGCTCTCACTCTCTCATGCTGGTCACTGGAAGTTCAACATGGCACCTCATGGCAAAGAACTCTCTGAGGATCTGAAAAAAAGAATTGTTGCTCTACATAAAGATAGCCTAGGCTATAAGAAGATTGCCAAGACCCTACAGCTGAGCTGCAGCAAGGTGGCCAAAACAATACAGTGGTTTAACAGGACAGGTTCCACTCAGAACAGGCCTTGCCATGGTCGACCAAAGAAGTTGAGTGCACGTGCTCAGCATCATATCCAGAGGTTGTCTTTGGGAAATAGACGTATGAGTGCTGCCAGCATTGCTGCAGAGGTTGACGGGGTGGAGGGGTCAGCCTGTCAGTGCTCAGACCATACGCCACACACTGCATCAAATTGGTCTGCCATGCCAATTTGATGCAGTGTGCGGCTTATGGTCTGAGCACTGACAGGCTG
>BLSH010549325.1:69243-83175 GCA_018402905.1 Glandirana rugosa
ACCCCCCCCCCCCCACCCCTTCAAGTGTTGTCCCAGAAGGAAGCCTCTTCTACAGATGATGCACAAGAAAACCCGTAAAGAGTTCGCTGAAGACAAACAGACTAAGGACATGGATTACTGGAACCATGTCCTGTGGTCTGATGAGACCAAGATAAATGTATTTTGTTCAGATGGTGTCAAGCGCGTGTGGCAGCAACCAGGTGAGGAGTACAAAGACAAGTGTGTCTTGCCTATAGTCAAGCATGGTGGTGGGAGTGTCATGGTCTGTGGCTGCATGAGTGCTGCCGGCACTGGGGAGCTACAGTTCATTGAGAGAACCATGAATGCCAACATGTACTGTGACATACTGAAGCAGAGCATGGTCCCCTCCCTTCGGAGACTGGGCTGCAGGGCAGTATTCCAACATGATAACGATCCCAAACACACCTTCAAGATGACCACTGCCTTGCTAAAGAAGCTGAGGGTAAAGGTGATGGACTGGCCAAGCGTGTCTCCAGACCTAAACCTTATTGAGCATCTGTGGGGCATCCTCAAACGGAAGATGGAGGTGCGCAAGGTCTCTAACATCCAGCAGCCATGTGATGTCATCATGGAGGAGTGGAAGAGGAATCCAGTGGCAACCTGTGAAGCTCTGGTGAACTCCATGCCCAAGAGGGTTAAGGCAGTGCTGGAAAATAATGGTGGTCACACAAAATATTGACACTTTAGACCAAATTTGGACATTTTCACTTAGGGGTGTACTCACTTTTGTTGTCAGCGGTTTAGACATTAATGGCTGTGTGTTGTTATTTTGAGGGGATAGCAAATTTACACTGTTATACAAGCTGTACACTCACTACTTTACATTGTAGCAAAGTGCCATTTCTTCAGTGTTGTCACATGAAAAGATAGAATAAAATATTTACAAAAATAGGGGTGTACTCATTTTTGTGAGATACTGTACATGTTTTCTATGGTATATATATTACAGGATATGTTTATAGGTTAAATTGGTGATGCACCTACACATGGTAGAGCCTGTGCAACACCAACCTTTACTCTTTACTCTGTTCATATTTTGTGGGAGCACAATAGGTGGATGCAGCAGCTCATTTTCCATTACCTACAGTTCTACACAGCCATTAGTTTATTTATTTGAACACCAAGTTTTGTTTTCGTTCCATTCATACACTAGGGTAGTGCAGAGGTATATCCACACTTATTCATAAGTTGATACACTTCGCGTTGTGGCTAGCACTTACTCATAACTTCATACCAATGAGTATGAGGTTATGGGTAAGCGCTAGCCACAGCGCGAAATGTGTCAACTTTTACTGTATCCTGCACTGTCTGTAAAGTCTTTTGCATGAACAAAACAGCATATTACAGCGCACACATAATGACATTTAAATCCAGTAAGGCTATATTAAATGTACCTGAACATCTTTAAACAAAAATATGAGGAGTCCGTCACACTATATGACCATAGAGTACTTAGCCCACTATTGCGTTAGAGTCCCCCAACTCAGTAGGGTCCTACACTAACCATAGAATGGGAGATTCTGTCTCTTAACCATGGGAGCAATACACTCCTCCTAATGGGAGAACTAGAGAACTCTTCTTATGAACTCAGGTGGACTTATTAGAGGTAATCATGAAGTTGGGGGACTTTGACGCAGTAGTGGGCTAAGCACGCTATGGTTATATAGTGTGGCGGACTCCCCATATTTTTGTTTAAAGATGTTCAGGTACTTTTAAATAGCCTTGCAGGATTTAAATGTCATTATTGAATGTGTGCGCTGTAATATGCTGTTTTGTTCATGTGGTCTCATGGCAGCACCATCTCTATCCCAAGCTTTGAACATCTCATGGAGCACTGTTCAATCCATTATCTGAAAATGGAAAGAGTATGGCACAACTGCAAACCTACAAAGACATGGCCGTCCACCTAAACTGACAGGCCGGCAAGAAGAGCTTTCCTCAGAGAAGAAGCCAAGAGAACCATGGTAACTGGAAGAGCTGCAGAGATCCACAGCTCAGGTGGGAGAATCTGTCCACAGGACAACTATTAGTCGTGCACTCCGCAAATTTGGCCTTTATGGAAGAGTGGCAAGAAGAAAGCCATGAGAAGTCCCACTTGCAGTTTGCAAGAAGCCATGTGGGGGACAGGGCAAACACGTGGAAGAAGGAGCTTTGGTCAGATGTGACCAAAATTGAACTTTTTGGCCTAAAAGCAAAACCCTATGTGTGGCAGAAAATGAATACTGCACATCACCCTGAACACACCATACCCACCATGAAACATGGTGGTGGCAGCATCATGTTGTGGTGATGCTTTTCTTCAAGAGGGACAGGGAAGCTGGTCAGAGTTGATGGGATAGTGGATGAAGCCAAATACAGGGCAATCTTAGAGGAAAATCTGTTAGGGCCCGTACACACGGTACAACGGTTGTACAACAACGCTCTTACAACCAGCTTGTTGTACGATCATCCGACCATTAGTACGCGCGATTACAACAGCCATTGTACAACAGTTGTACAACTCAAGTTGACTGAGCAGACTAGAAAACTTTGGTTGTACAACAAGCGGTTGTACGACTGTTGTACCATGTGTACAGAGAAATTGGTCCAACAAAGTTGTACGTGCAAAACAGGCATGCTTAGAAGTCATGAACGCCCGGAAGTGTCCGTTCTGGGAAACCTACGTCCTAATTCACAAATCACATGCACCTGAACTTCCTCTTTATATGCTGGTAACACGTCACTATGTTAGGCTTGGTTGTACGATCGCTTAGTGCATATCAGAGCACGAGACACAACAGCCAACATCCGACTTGGTCCAAAGTTGGACGTTCGGTTGCACCTGTGTGTCCGAGGCTTTAGTTTGCAAAAGACTTGAGACTGGGGCAGAGGTTCACCTTCCAGCAGGACAACAACCCTAAACATACAGCCAAAGCTACAATGGAATGGTTTAGATCAAAGCATTTTCATGTGTTAGAATGGCCCAGTCAAAGTCCAGACCTAAATCCAATTGAGAATCTGTGGCAAGACTTCAAAATTGCTGTTCACAGACGCTCTCCATCCAATCTGACAGAGCTTGAACTATTTTGCAAACAAGAATGGGCAAAAATGTCACTCTCTGGATGTGCAAAGCTGATAGAGACTTCCCCAAAAAGACTTGCAGCTGTAATTGCAGTGAAAGGTGGATCTACAAAGTATTGACTCAGGGGGGCTGAATACAAATGCACGCCACACTTTTCACATATTTGTAAAAAAAAATTAAACCCATTTATCCTTTTCCTTCCACTTCACAATGATGTGCCATCTTGTGTTGGTCTATCACACAAACTCCCAATAAAATACATTAACGTTTTTGGAAAATGTCAAGGGGTATGAATACTTTTTCAAGGCACTGTCATTTTTTTTTTGTATTCATTTGCTGTTATTGTTAACTTTATTGTTGTTGTGTCTTGTTCCTGTTCGTTGAATGTAACTGTATTTTAATCATTTCCCTTTGAGATTAATAAAGTATTCTGAATCTGAATGTATAAAAACATCTATCGGTATCCTACATCGAAACAAGCCCATAGGTCAGCCGAAAATGCGAACCGTCTTTCAAAGGCATCACAGTGCCATACAGTCAGCCCTCTGTGTAACTCGCACACAGAGCAATTGTAAACGTCGTTCTCATTGATACGACGTAACGCAACTCAATGACACAACGCAGCACAGTTACAGTATCCGCCAAAAAAAGGTCCAGCAAAGTTGTTCGCACGGTGTGCGGTGTAGGGGTTAAGCAGACAGGGTGGGACCCCAGTGTAACGTGAGTCCCTCACACACTGGCTCTGTGTCTGCACTGTGCAGTAGCTGTACCATGGCTGGAGGACACTGCTTGCTGCTTCTGCTGCTCCTGGGGGGAATACTGCAAGACATGGGATGTGGAGGTAACGGTTTGGGTGATGATGGGTGCAGTGGGGGGGACAGAGAGGGGAAACGTATAGACCGGCATGCGAAGGGGTCCCAAGACGGTCAAAACTTTCTTCTTGCACATGATTGCTGCGCTCTGTACTGCACTCTTTACTCGCCTCTCTGTATAGAATGAACTGTTATGACTCCAATACTTCTTCAGATATAATGATCCACAGCTGCTGCCTTTCCTTGCTATTTGTCTTGCATTTAGAGACTCCTTACTTCATAAACACATACATTTCCACACCGCGCTCCCATGCATCAATTACAATACATCATTCATTTCTCCATCCTTCAGTTATGCAGTCCTTTATTGCCATTGACGTGCACAGCTCTTTATTCTTTATAAAATGTTTACAGGGCTTTCTGTAATCTTCTGAATAATGAATAGAGCTCTGCCTTACTTCTCTTCTCACATGAAATGCACGTAGGTACTTCACGGTGAAGAACGACCTCTCGATCGCAAGTAGAGTCGTTTTCTCATTCCGCGCTCCATGGTCAATAATCAACAAAATGATCTCTCACCGTCCTCATGATAGACAGCTATCTGTGCCTGATAGAAGAGGAACCTACAACCTGGAGATCTGTGATTCTTGGGGAACTACTATTCCCAGCATGGTCTGTCAGACCACCGCCAACATACATGACTGTGAACATATGAAATGATTTGTCCTATTTATACGTCTCGCTTTCTATAAACAGGATTTTAGACTTTTGCTCGAGCATCCCTGATAAGCTAGTTTAGTTCAAGTGTTAGTGTTCCAAGCTATCCTCTCATGATCTCTTCACATTAATCAGCAGTAAGTCTTCACAAACTCTTACATCACTTTCCAAGTGCTTCCTCATCTGCACCTTCTATGTCCTCTGTGGACTATATACTGTATTCTTTATGCAAACTCTCAGTCTATCCCTGTATCTGCACATTATCCGTCTTCTAACGAGGTACCTTCCAGATAAGATACTAAATGGTTTATATCACTGTGCATACTATTACAATATTAGCTATTATTTTGTCATATACTTGTTAAAGCAGTATTAAACCCAAGCCAAAAATGTATTATATCGCAGCACACCAATCAGTACATGTGGTGGCTGCATTTGTTTTCTTATCTTTGACTTTTTCTCTCTGTTTTCACCTGATGATATTTCTTATCTTTGACTTTTTCTCTCTGTTTTCACCTGATGATATGGCCAGCAGTGGTCTTGTGGGGGGGGGGAGGGGCGGCCTGTGGTCCCCGCCCCAGCCTGGCAGCCAGCCAACCAACAAAATCCCCGCCCCCCCGGCGCTCACTTGATCAATCGCCGCCCCCCCACCCGTCGCCTGCCAGGTCCCCGTACTTACCCTATCCAGGTTACGGTATCGTCACACACCCCCCCCCCCCCGCATCCCCTCCTAAGTCCTCTGCCAATCGGGCCTTCAGACTCCCGGCCAATTGCTTCATTATTGGCCGGGAGGAGAAATAGGAAGATATTAGCATATATTAATTCATATATTTAATTAATGTCACACAATTGGGTGGGCTCCGGGCGCAGTGCTCGGCGCCCCGAGCCCACCCTTTTTGAAGCCAATTCGTGCCTCCGGAACCCATTGGAATCCTTGCATCTGGTGCCCCGCATGTAGATTAGGAGCCACTTCCTGATTAGCTGGAAGGAGAAACAGGAAGACATTAGCAAATATTAATTTGCTAATGTAACAGAACTGGGTGGGCTCCGGGCGCAGTACTCTGCGCCCCAAGCCCACCCTTTTTGAAGCCAATTAGAGCCTCCGGAACCCATTGGAATCTATGCATCCGGCGCCCCGCATGTAGATTATGGGCGGGCACATGGATTAGGGGGCGGAGCCCCTGCACCCTGCACGAGCGGCTGCCACTGATGGCCAGTAACACACCTCGTGTATGTGTGAGACACAACTCTGGATGAATGAGCACAGGAGACATAGCAGCATTGTCACTCAGGAGCAGAGTGTTAAATGTAGTAGCTGATTTAAATACACTAACAAATTGAAGCCAAACTCTGTTCACACTTTATAATCAATTACAGCAAATGGTTTTTTCCTTTTGTGATACATTTTTAGATAATAAATAATATAATAAATGAAATCTGATCATTTTAAGCACCCATGCCATGTATACTGATACATTCTCCTGAAGATCTGGTGCTTTTCAAAAACAACAGACTTTCTCAACCTTTATTCAGTCAAGGCACCCTAGAAGTTTATGGACAGTCTTGAGGCACCCTCCCAAATTATGGACAATCTCGAGGCACCCTCCCAAATTTTGGACAATCTTTTCTAATATTCTAATAGTCTATTCTAATAGTTTTACATAATGCAGCAACATCCACACACGTAGGACAACCCAGCGTTCGAGATGCCAGTTGGTACTGACTAGTATTCCAATGTTTCTCTTCTTCATCAGTTTTTGTCCATTGCTCAGCTAATGTGACCCCACAGCAGATGGAGAGGAGCAGGGGAGGGTTAAGCTATGCAAGCAACTGACATTCTCATTATCAACTGATGTCATTGGTCGTTAGTAGGTCGACAGCTAGAAGGTTGTAAAGTTGCACAATACAAACCTGTGGCTTTGCGTAACTAAAAGGTAGGCTTCATCCACACGCCACCTTGTATACAATTTCTGGGCAAGGTGGCGCCTCTGAAGAAACCTCAAGGCACCCCAGGGTGCCTGGGCACCCTGGTTGAAAAAGGCAGGGCTAGATCATCAGATGAAAATAGAAGAAAGCCTAAAAAAGAAAATGAATGCTTCCATCACATCTAAGAATTGGTAAGCTGCAATATAATAAATGTTTGCATTTGGGTTTAATACTGCTTTAACCTTATTTCCATTTCTAGTCTAAATTAAATGTTCTCATAAAACTGATTAGGGCTTTATCGTGTTCCTGAAAGAAATGCTCTTTGGATTCTCTCCATACTACCCATAGGTTTGAGCACCCACTAAAATGATCTTTTTACATTTCAAATATTTTAATTTTTCAATACATACAGACAAAGGATAGAGTACAGTCCAACCCATAGGTGTGTGCAGCCTATTGCATTAGGGTGTGCACCCCAAATTTATAAAAACAAAGACGGTGTTAGTAGGGCAATGGATGGTGTCAGTAGAGCAGTGGACTTGTCAGCAGGGCAGATATTGGTGTCAGTAGTTTTTTATTTTTATTATTTTCCTTATTTATTGTTTTTTACACATTTTTAGGAGCCCTATTGGGGGGCTTTGGTGCAATATCAGCAGGGAAATATGTGCCGCACAGGGTTATTAGGGTGTGCCCAGGCACACCTGGCACACCCCCTGCGCACGCCTATGGTCCAACCATTGACCATGAGTCTCTGATATACACAAAAAAGATATTTTAGTTATACTGTAGGTACAGCCCAATGGCTTCCTATGTCCCTAGGGGTGTTGGGTAGGAGCTCTCCCTTTCCTGGTCCCTGTAACTGTTGTCTTCCAGTTTTGCATGAGATGTTCCAAGTCCTCTAGCTTTACTCTCATTAATAGAAAATAAGAAAAGATCTCGGCAGGGAGAATGGGACTACCTCAAAGTGACCATAGCAGGTGTATGGACCTGGTAACTAAAGAGGAAAGATCTTGTCTTTATGTGATAATACAATGAATAATAATAGCAGATGCAATGAAATGTGTTTCAGTCCTTACTCCACCTTTATTTTCTTTTGGTGAAAGCGTTTTATAGACCAGTAAATTTAAAGTGATATTAAAGGATTTTTTTTATTTTAAATAACAAACATTTATACTTACCGCTTCTGTACAGTGGTTTTGCACAGAGCAGGCCCTATCCTCCTCTTCTCAGGTCCCTCGCCAGTGCCCACTCCTGCTATGTGCCCCCCATAGCAAGCAGCTTGCTATGGGGGCCCCTGAGCATGCTCCCTCCTGAGCCACTGCCCTGCGCAGATCAACCCAGCCCCCGCTCCCTCTCTCTTCATTGGCTCACTGGCTGTGACTGACAGTAGCGAGAGCCAATGGCTGTCTCAGCCAATGAGGAGCAAGATTCAGGAGAGCCGCTACTCTCGTGCACATCGTTGGTTCGAGATGGGGCTCAGGTAAGTATTTGGGGAGGCTGCTGCTCACAGAAGATTTATTCTATGCATTCTGTGCATGAAGGTAAAAAAAACCTTGAGCTGTTACACCAATACCTGAGCCCACATTTATATCACATCACTAGATTCAGTCTTTTTAGAATTCAAATTCTCAGTTCATATTCCCTTGCTTCTAGCTCCTACAGTATGTAGAGAACCTTCACGGATACTGTTTTCCTCCAGTCTCATTAATCACCATGGGTTACATCATGTTCTTTTCCAGGGGACACCTCACCCACTAAGTCATACTGACCGACATGCCAGTTTACACAGGAACAGAAAAAAGAACATTCTCATTTGATCATGGGTGCTGAGCTCTTTACACTTAGGTTAGGCCTACTCATCTGTGACAAGTTGACAAGGAAGAAGCACACACAGGGACAAAACCTACAGTTTTGGGGGGGGACAATAAAAGTCAAAGATCATTGAAAGATTGACGTTCAAAATGACTGTTCTATTATGCAGACATATTCTATATTAATGGTTCCGGGTGGAGTTCTTATTTAATTAAATTGCACAAACATTGGCTAGAAAGATAATGTAAGACATACAGGGGAGCAGGTTATGGTCTCTTTTACCTTTCTTAGCTGCTGTTCAGTAACCATAGAGACATCGGGGACTGGGGGCTGATGCTGCACAATTGATGAGCAACATTTATAGTTCAATAGTACCATGCAGGTAAGAATTGATTTACTAAAAGCAAATAGGTTTTTCAATTTGCAAGTGAAGTTGCCTTTTGCATGGGATGTTGCACTTTGCATTGAAATTTTCCCCAGAGCTTAGTGAATGCAAGGAAATTTTAAAACATTTTTGCTTGAGCATGATTGCATGATGGAACTCAACAGAGCTTCGCCTCATTCACTAAGCTCTGGAAATTGCCCATGCAAAGTGCAACTTCACCTTGCTAAGTGAACAGTCTATTTGGCTTTCGTAAATCACCACATTCGTGTCTTTTTATTTTGGTCATGGGTACATTTTTAAAGAGGAAGTGAACCCTGATTGGGGTTTACTTCCTCTACATTCCCCTCTAAAGTAGAAGCATAATGGGCTACTATGCATCGCATAGTAGCCCATTATGTGTCACTTACCTGCAAACAAAGCCTGTGACATGCAGCGCTGTCCCCTGTGCAGGCAGCGTCCATTTTCAGCCCCTCTTCCTTCCGGGGCCGCGATCTCTGGCTCTGTGACTGGCCGGAGTCACGTGACGCCAGTCACGGCATAATCTTGGTGAAGAAACGGCACAGAGGCCATTTCTTGACTGCGCATGAGCCGAAATGATGTCGGCACATTTATTACACTGCATATATCCTGAACCGTGCAGGTTTTGGACATATACAGGGAACCTACAGGTAAGCCTTATTATAGGTTTTCCTATAGGTTAAAGTGGTTGTCACAGGTTGACAAGCACTTTAAGCCTTATCTTTTTAAAACTAGAAAGGAAAGTGCAGGACCATGCCTCTCTTAAAGTGGTTCTAAAGCTATTTTATTTTTATCTTAATGCATTCCCTGCAGTAAAAAAAACAGTTTAGGACTTGCTGTGCCCCCCTCCCCCTCTAAAAATACTTACCTCACTCCTGGATCGATCCCACACTGTGCCTGGCTGCAGTCTTCTCTCCTCTCTCCCTCTGCACACAGGGACTGAAAGGCAGCAGAGGGAGCCATTGGCTTCTGCTGCTGTCAGTCAAATTTTGTGAGGCAGGGCCAAGACGTGCTGTATGTGCCAATAGACGTACCCAGTCCCACTCAGGACCCAGTTCACATGAGTGCCCCCATAGCTAGCCACTTGCTATGGGGTCATTTGGAGAAGAGAGGAAGAGAAAGGACTTGGAGTGCTGGCGGGGGACCCCAGAAGAGGAGGTTCAGAACTGCTCTGTGCAAATGCCATTTTCAGAGCAGGTAATAATAACATGTTTGTTATTTTAGGGAGAAAAAAAAGCTTTTATAACCATTGTAAAAGAGAAGTGTAGCCAAATCTATCTTGGCTTTACTCCTCCTGGGTTCACAGGAATGCAGTTTGTTCTGCACTTCTGTGACCCATTTTCAGCCAACATTGGGCTAAAGCCCGCTGTCGGGTGATGTCACTCAAGAAAGATCCTAGTAGCCTTGACTGGCCCCATGCTCAGCCTCTCAGTGGATCACTGACAGCCAGAGGCTCCAGTGAGAGCTGGAGGGTCACATCAGAAAGCCGCTGACAGTGCCGGCTTTATGCTCAGAGCAGAGGGGAGAACTGAGCGATCAGCACTGTTTGATCGCTCAGTTCTCAGTGCAGAGATGGCAGGGGACAGATGCAGCATCAGATCGATGCTGTATCCACCTAGGTGAGTGCAAACCTATTTTTTTCAAAAGCTGTACTTCTCTTTTAAAGTATGAGTAAGCCCTTTCTGTGAAATAAAAGTATGAGTAAACCCGAACACTAAAACCTCATATAAACTTTAATGTGGTAATATAACTTCAAAAGTAATTTTCAATATTTTTAAAACCCCAACTTTTATTCAAACAATACCTAATGGTCCTGCCATGAAGGTCCTTGTGCAGGCACTTCCTGTTGTGGGGTAGAATATTCTGTTTCTATCTGCCACTTGTGCTCTTACCCTGTTTTACAAGCTTCAAATGAAGAATAAACGAGGTTATTTCAACAATTATTTTGCAGGCATGGTCTACAGGTGTTACCATTAGACAACCTGCCCAGAGAAATGCCATTCAGCCTTTGCTGGAGTACATACAGCAGATACGTCCAAGGACAGCCTGAAAAAAGCCTGCAGGAGATTAGCTGCACTAAGATGCAACCATAGATGAACAAATGTTGAAAACAGAATTGTGTTTTTCAGTTTCTATCCTGCAAGTTTACCTTCTTGCAGGGGCGTTGCTAGGTCTACAAAAGATCTGGGGCTAGAGCCCATAGCAGAAAAGTAAAGAAAGACCTACGCTTGAGCGGGCATGCATGTAATAAAATAAATAATAATAGTAATAAATATACATGTATATGTATGTGTATGTGTATATATATATATATATATATATATATATATATATATATATACAGTCTGCATTCCAGACTGGGACATACCTGCTAATTGCAGAACTGCACCCACCCTGTAAGAGACCCGGGGCTATGGGCCCCAGACTCTGGGCTATAGCCCCAATAGCCACCCCCTAGCAACGCCTCTGCCTTCTTGTACCTTTTTTCTTCATAGCTCTGAGAACTGACCATGCACAAGTGTTCAGACAAAGTCTTCTCTGCTTTCTCTGATGTTGCTGATCTTACTGAAGTCCTTGTTCACACTGAATGCAGCTTTGAAATTGTGTGACTTTACTTGAAATCTCACAATTTCAAAGCCACGTCAGTACGACTTCAGGTGCGACTTGGCTGACATCTGTGCAACTTCATGCTCAGATGTCTGTGCAAGTTGAATTTGAAATTGCCTGAAGTAGTGCAGGAATTACTTTGTGAAATTGGCGTTGCACCGATTTTCTGTTCCATTGCCAACAATAAGGTGCGACTGGTGATGCGATTTGACCTGTCAAATCACATGACAGGTTGCACCGGTGTGAACGGTGGCTTATTGTTTTGGCTCAGTTACTTGAAGTACTGGATCCAGAGAGTCAGCATAATAGCCAGGAAAGAATATTTTGAGAAGCAGAGGCTCCCCAACAAATATTATAAATGTCTTCATGTAAAACTTTCCAGAAATAATGTATATAGTGATTTCTCCTTTAAAACTTCAAATAAAGCAGAACTTCAGGAAGGTTTTTGTGACTTGTGGCTTGTAAAAAAAAAGTTACCCCCAATGAGGTTGATCCTACATCTGTTTCCCTGCTCAGCTTTTATGGTATCACTGTACTTTTGGCCATTGAAACCTAGAAGCTAATTGGCACAGCTGCACCTTATTCTGTGCGCACCGACGTAAGTCAATCCCCCCTGTGTATTCTATCAATGGTTCATAGAATACAATATGTTCTGTGAATGGACAAGGGGAGAGGAGCAACAGATATCCAACACTATCCCTTCCCTGTATGATAGCCACATCAGCCAGAAGTACAGTCATTGCTCTCATTTCCAGTATAAATAAAAGTATTTTTATACAACAGAACAGTAATCTGGACCGGGGATCAAGCTCAGTAGAGGTCAATTTTTGAAACCACAAGCCTCAAAAACCATTCTGCATATACTTCTGCTTAAATAGCCTGTATTCTATATTATTGAACACTCCCTAAGTCACTACAACAGCGTCACCAAAGGTTGGCTGAATGATCGTTTTCAACAGGCGTAGGAGAAGACCTGTTTCAGCTTGGCCTCATTCATCAAAGTGCCTGAGACAGTCTGTATTACCCTATGACAACCTATCAGGTTCATACCTGCATTGAAAATTGCAGTAGAGAAAATCAATTTGGTATGTGAGGGAAAAAATAGATTTGTAAATGTCTTCGCTCTGACACTGATAAGGCTGAGAACTAAGCAGAGTTCCATTCTTCCTGAAAATTTAGAGATCATTTCCAACATATGTATTTAATAACAATCTGTAGATTTCTAAGATATCATCCAAAGCAGTACATTCATCCCATTACTTTTTTCCAATGTGGTAGTGTACCATCATCTAATAGCAAATGATTTTTTTAATGGTGCACACTATGGTATACATACAGGAGCAAAGTATGAAAAGTACATGGAAAATGGAACATAGAATGAGCTTCACAAATATTAGCAGTTCTCACAAGACCTTTTTGAACTGGTCTTTGGAATGTTCTTGTCTTGTTCCTTACCAAGATAGCTTTTGGAATAAGGCCCAATTCGCTCTGGTCCGTCTGTCAGTTTTTCAGGTGGACCTGATCGGACATTCCATTTACCCCTATGGAATGGCGGGTGTAAACAAACTTTTGTCCATTTCAGTGGTGGCTGGTGTACGAGGGGCGCTTGGGTCGGTTAAAATGAAAAAAAAAAAAAGTCAGCCCGGCCCCCTACAGGTGGCGCCGGTACATTGACTTTTTTTTTTTTTTCCAGCCAAGTAGTGAGCC
Organism: Glandirana rugosa; assembly: GCA_018402905.1. Classification (NCBI taxonomy): domain Eukaryota; kingdom Metazoa; phylum Chordata; class Amphibia; order Anura; family Ranidae; genus Glandirana; species Glandirana rugosa. The sequence continues at coordinate 82,310 of BLSH010549325.1, forward strand.
TATTGGTCAGCCATTAAAGTCTATGTGTGTGCACTGAACAGGCGCACACACATAGCCTGATTGGCTTGGATTGGATGCGGTGGCCAGGGGCGGGTCACTGTGGCAGCGGACGTGACTCCCGCTCCCACAGAGACCCTGACCGCCCAACGATGGAGGACAGCCCGCTTCTCCGCACGCCGAATCTCTGCAGACACACAGCCCACTTCTCCACATGCCGAATCCCTGCAGACACACAGCCCGCGTCTCCGCATTCCGAACTCTGCTTTAATCCTGCCTGCCTATTGGGTGGGGTAAGTGCGGGACTAGTCCCGACCTCGGGGGGGGGGGTCTCTGCAATGTACCCCACCTGTGATACTGGATGCAAGCTGCCCCACCTGTGTTATTGGCTGCATAACTGCCCCCACCTGTGATATTGGCTGCATAACTGCCTCCACCTGTGATACTGGCTGCATAACTGCCCCCACCTGTGATACTGGCTGAAAACTGCCCCCACCTGTGATAGTGGCTGCATAACTGCCCCACCTGTGTTATTGGCTGCATAACTGCTCCCACCTGTGATACTGGCTGCAAACTGCCCCACCTGTGATACTGGCTGCATAACTGCCCCCACCTGTGTTATTGGCTGCATAACTGCCCCACCTGTGATACTGGCTGCAAACTGCCCTTACCTGTGATACTGGCTGCATAACGGCCCCCACCTGTGATACTGGCTGCAAACTGCCCCCACCTGTGTTATTGGCTGCATAACTGCCCTCTCCTGTGATACTGGCTGCATAACTGCCCCATCTGTGATACTGGCTGCATAAGTGCCCCCACCTGTGATACTGGCTGCAAACTGCCCCCACCTGTGATACTGGCTGCATAAC
>BLSH010549325.1:91713-115027 GCA_018402905.1 Glandirana rugosa
ACACTTTGGGGGCCAATGATGAAAGCACACTAAAGGACAAGGACACTGGGGCCGAACAAGGGAACCTGGACAACTATAGACGGGCGTGGACTGAGGCCGAACAAATGCCGGTAGGCGAACGGACGAGGGTGACATGAAGACAACGGTCGTGCAACGGCTGGGACGGACATGGGCTGGTAGGCAAACGGACTAGGGTAACATGGCGTGGCGGATGACTTGGTGATGAGAGGACAGAACGTGCTCGAAGGACCCTGAAGAGGGTTGGTGGACTTCAAACAGGTCGGGAGCACGGGGGGACACGAGGTCTCGAGGGACAGGTGTGATGGTCCCCAAGAGCTTGGTCCCGGCGTTCTCTCCAACGGGGGGCGTATTCGGTCTGAGATGGTGGTCCATGCACTGTCTTCGCCTGTTGGTACGGTCTCAGACGCGGCCCCGGGAGAGGATACCTCCTCGATACGTGCGTGGAGCGACCTGATTGGGTGCGTCACGTTTTGGACGTCCTTCCTATACGTGCGGACCTCCTATTTCAAGTCCTGAACTGGTGAGGATTGGGGAGGTCGTCCCCCGTGCAGTGTGGACAGGGAGCTCTGGAGCACAGGGGGGCACGAGGGCTGGACAAACTTCAGGTGGTTGGGAGAAGTCCCAGGAAGCTCGTGCAAGACAGGAGAGTAGTGGTTCAGTAGGCGGTGCGGTACAATGGGATCAGGCAAACGGATGGTCGGGTACAGGCAGGGTCGGCAACGTGCTGGCAACAGAAGTACAGTGGGAGCAGGCAAGCGGATGGCCGTAAACAAGCCGGAGTCAGGTGCGGGCAGATATCAACAGGTCCAAGGGAACAAGCCGGGGTCACAGGAACAGGAAATCACACGAAAGTAGTCACCGGGGGTTTCACAGGTTCAGGGAACGTTGTAGAGCGGACAACACCAGCTGCAGGGCTCTGCTGACTGAAATAGAGCCACCAGGCGCCGTTTCCGGCGCGTGCGCGCACACGTGAGCGCACGCGCACAGGCGCGCGCACCACCGCGGAAAGGCAAAGATCGGTCCTTTACTGACAAGTAGACTGAAACAGATTGACTGGTGTGGAAGCAGACTGGAACAGATCGGCTGGGGTAGAAGCAGACTGGTACAGATCGGCTGGAGTAGAGGCAGACTGGAGCAAATTGGCTGGTGTGGAGGCAGGCTTGAGGAGATTGGCTGGAGTGGAGGCATACTGGAACAGATCGGCTGGTGTGGAAGCAGACTGGAGCAGATCAGCTGGTGTAGATGTAGACTGGAGCAGATTGGTTGGTGTAGAAGCAGACTGGAACAGATTGGCTATTGTAGAGGCAGACTGGAACAGATTGACTGTTGTGGAGGCAGACTGGAACAGATTGGCTAGTGTAGAGGCAGACTGGAATGGATTGGATGTTGTGGAGGCAGACTGGAACAGATTGGCTGGTGTAGACGCAGACTGGAACAGATCGGATGGTGTGCAGGCAGACTGGAGTGGATTGGCTGGTGTAGAGGCAGACTGGAACAGATCGGCCGGTGTGGAGGCAGACTGGAGCAAATTGTCTGGTGTGGAGGCAGGTGTGAGTAGGTTGGCTGGAGTGGAGGCATACCGGAACAGATCGGCTGGTCTGGAGGCAGACTGGAATGGATTGGCTGGATTGTGCGGGTTGGAAAAAACTTCCGTTGCTTCTTAGGTTTAACTACTGAAGTTCTGTAAGTGACTGCAGGACTATAAGTAGGTGGTGCAGCTGATGGAAGAGTATGGCTGGAGTATGGTACGAAAGAGGGAGCAGTTGCTAAGGGGAATCTTTGTGGGATTGTTGCAGGCAGTGGAGAAGAGGTAGGCAGGTTAAAGGCAGGGTAGGTGACGCGGGTGGAAACAGGGTACGGATATTTGGTTGGTAGCAGAATATATTGGGCTGTGACTGTGGTTGCTGTAGGTGAAGGAGAGAGAGACCTTTAAGCAGGTAGGTCTCTGGTGGCAGGAATGGGTTGGTGCAAGCTGACTGGGGCTGAATGCAGCATATCTAACCATGCCTGTAGTAAAGGTTGAACAAAATTCGGTTTACATGTGACCTGTCTGACAAGAGACTGCACTGCATTAGTACACTCCACTAACACATGTTGAGAGCATGCTGAGTAATACTCAAAGAAATAAGCTGAGTCATTATCCAATAACCATACCAGAGATTCTACCGGAGCCTTACTGAAGAGGGGACAAAAATCATCACTGCCCTTAGGAATACTGGACAATGCCAACTCTACACAAATCTAAATCAATGGCTGAACATCTCCAAACGACATACTGCCCTGGTCAACTAGGGAATGAGCAAGACGGATACATTCTAACAGCTGGTCACTGGTCCACTCCTTCAATGTCTGGCAACAATATTCATTATCTTCTGTCACCAGCAGAGAAAATTAAATAACCTCCACCGGATGCATGTTACTACAAACTGCAAAACCAAGATGGCTTCTCTGTGCAGCCACTTCTGGTCAGGACTGGCCTTGGTATTATGTCAGGGACCGGTGTCACCAGAAATGTGTGGACTGCAACAGAGTGTACCAACACAGGTAAAATGTAATTAAGATGATTTATTAATATCATAAATGAAAGAAAAACACACCTCCAATATAGTGAATGGTGAAAAAACAACCAGTAAATAACCAACAGTGATAAACACAATAAATGACGGACTACATACAATATATACAGCCTCGTATCAGAGCCAGGGTCATACACAGGAGATTAAGCAAGGGGAATATGGGAACAGACAGGACGGGGAAGGGAGACAGGAGACATACTGAGCAGAATGGAAGGGATCAGGCTGCAGGATCAGAGTCCAGGACATGAGATGGGGAACAGGCTACAGGAACACAGGATCACAGGTCAGGGGCACGTAGGTCAAGGCACAGCATCATAGTATTTCCCAGATTAAATATGCTTCCTGCAATCAGCATCAGGTGATGCCTGATTGCAGGGGAAGATATCAGCTTCTGATTGCATAAAGATACCCACTGGTGGACACCGGAACTGCAGACTATAGGTCCAGGAGAAACAGTGCCACCAGCAGGTAAAAACATTTCCTGACATATATATTATGGTAATATGTAGGTTTGTTTGATAGTATAGTTGGACATATAGGTATTTAGTTAGTAATATGGGTGGGTGAGGCCCTCCTCGAGGTTCTGTATCTGAAAGCTGGTTGATATGTGGCTCTGAGTGGGTGTTGGTGAATGGTGAGTGAATGGACACCCCTTGCCTGTATTGCACCCCATCGTGAAGATACCAAAAAGGAGAAGACACGGAATGGTGCCATGGAAGCTATCACTGAAGAATGGTGGTGGTGTATCACTCAGAGGCTAAGCGCCACATATTGGGAAGCACCAAACGCTAAGACAGCTATGGACTGTGCCTGTTTCTGAGGAAGGGAAAGTGGAATATGTTGGAAGGCAACATGTTTTTTTCATAATGCAAGATGCTTCTGAACTATGAAATCTAATTACACCTAGCCTTTGACACTGTTGGGGACAGCCTGAAATGCCATTCAGCAAGTTTTCCCATCAAGTCTATGGAACTCAACAGTGCATATTAGAGGCTTCATCTGGGAGTCTTGCCCCCTGGCGGAGGAGTAAAGCTTGGATACAAGCCACCTGGTGTAATAGAGATTGGAGTGCCTGATCATCGTGTCTGTAAAGAAAAGCTTCAATTGTCAACTGCTGCCAAGGTGACAGATTGCCAGAAGTCACAGAAGATCAAAGACCAGCTGTAACTGGAGATTTTACCTGTCATGAACCCATAGTCATTCATGTCCTGTCTATTTGCTTACCTCTTTGGTTGTGTCAGCTTGGAGGCTGTTCACATCACCACCTGTGGGCTAAGTAATTTCCTCTAAGTGAACTCCACCCCAGCCTCCAATTAAACAAATGCTATTTAAGTCCATGTACTGCAAAGCCTCCTTGCCGATCAATGTTGTGTGTGTTTGGCTTTGTGTGTGGTTGTTCCTGTCCTATGCTCTGAGTCCATTTCCATTTACCGATACCCCGACCTTGGTGTGCTCTTCCCTCTGTCCCTTCCATCTGTCCCTGTCTGCTTGTAGCCCTGACCTTTGGCTAGGCCGCTTACTATCCTAGCTGTTCCTGCACTGCTGCTTCCTCTCTTCCACCTGTAACCAGCTGAGCATGAGCTAGGGGACCCCAGGGGCCGTGACCTGGATCCAGTTGCAGCCAAATCCATCCTCACCGCCAGAGGCTTTGGCGAATACCTACTGGTCTTAGACTCCGCTCCCTGGGGAAACCGATGCACTAGCTCCCTGTGTTTCAGTGTCAGTGCTCCATTGGCCCTTCTTCCCGTACCAGCCGGAGCTCATTAGCAGCAGTCAGCTATAGGTCCACAACCAAAGTGGTGCGCTTCGCAAACCTTAGTGTGTGCTTCGCACTTCTGGGGTGCGATTCACATTCCTGCTGTGCGCATCTGTCACCTGACCCCAGGTGTCCTGACAGTTTGATCGGCCATGGACCTGGCTGATGTGCCGCTAGCTGCAGATGATCTGCTGCAGGGCAAGGTCCGCGGACTGGAAAACCAGGAGTCTCAGGTGATGCGATTCCTACAGCATTTGGCATCCCGCTTTGACCAGCTGCAGGCCTCCCTAGGACCTCCAATCCAACAAACTCAACCGCAGCCTGCGGCCGTATTGGTTGCAGCCACACTCGCAGCCGTTAACCCGTTGCAATTACCGTCTCCGTCCCGTTACTCTGGAGACTCTAAGGTCTGTAGGGGGTTTCTCAGCCAGTGTACCATTCATTTTGAGCTCCAGTCTCAAAACTTTCCATCTGATCAGGCTAAGGTGGCCTACATTATCTCTCTCCTGTCCGGCGAGGCTTTAGCCTGGGCTGCCCCTCTGTGGGAGAAGAGTGACCCAGTGGTTTCTTGAAACTCTTCTTGAAACTCTTTCGGAACATCTTTGAGGAACTGGGTCGTGTCTCTTCAGCAGCTAGCGCTCTTTTACGCCTCTGCCAAGAATCTGCTTCTGTGGGGCAGTATGCTCTTCATTTTTGGATTCTGACTGCTGAGCTGAACTGGAACAATGATGCTTTAGTTGCAACCTTTTTACAGTGCCTCTCTGATCGAGTAAAGGATGAATTAGCGGGGAGAACCATCCCCACAAATCTGGAAGATGTGATCTCTCTGTGTAATCAGATTGACATTCGTTTTCAGGAGAGGACCCTAGAAAGAAGACCCCAGCATTCCTTGCTCCCTAGTCAGCCTGAAATCCCTTCTCTGTAATCCATGGAGCATCCCCGGCCAGCTGAGGAACCCATGCATCTGTGTCAGACCAGGCTATCCCCAGAGGAGCGTTCTAGGTGCAGAACTTTGGGCCTCTGTCTCTACTGTGGGGACAAAAGTAATTTTCATGACACTTGCTCGCTGCGTCCGGGAAACTCTTGGGTCTAATATGTCTGGAAGGTGGAGTGGTGTGATCTCTCTGTGTAATCAGATTGACATTCGTTTTCAGGAGAGGACCCTAGAAAGAAGACCCAAGCATTCTTTGGTCCCTAGTCAGCCTGAAATCCCTTCTCTGCAATCCATGGAGCATCCCCTGCCAGCTGAGGAACCCATGCAGCTGTGTCAGACCAGGCTATCCCCAGAGGAGCGTGCTAGGCGCAGAACTTTGGGCCTCTGTCTCTACTGTGGGGGCAAAAGTAATTTTCGTGACACTTGCTTGCTGCGTCCGGGAAACGCTTGGGTCTAATATATCTGGAAGGTGGAGTATTGGACCCAGAAACCTCACCTTCATGTCATTTCTCTTACTTCTTCTCATTCGGTCCTGGCATACCTTGATTCTGGAGCTGCTGGCAATTTTATGGACTGGAAAACGGCTTCTTCAATGAAGCTTACCCTTTTGCCACTCGCCACTCCATTGGCGGTCTCGGTGATTGATGGTACGGTTCTTCCAGGGGGCCCTATCTGCTTCCAGACCCTCCCGGTTAAGATGTCAGTAGGAATACCCCACCAGGAGGAGATATCCTTTCTTGTCCTACCTAAGGCCTCAATTGGACTTCCGGACAGATATTGGCTTGGGGTTCCTCCTGTTTTTCGTCCTGTCTACTCAAGGTGGTCCCGAAGGAGGGACTTCCTGTTGCCACCACGTCAGTTTCTTCTACCCTTCCCACTGTATATAGCGATTTCCGGGATGTCTTCAAGAAATCAGCTGAAATGCTTCCTCCTCACAGGTCCTTTGACTGTGCCATTGACCTTGTTCCAAGAGCAACTTTGCCCAGAGGTCGTACCTATCCTCTGTCCATCCCTGAGACCCAGGCCATGTAGCTGAAAACCTAGAGAAAAGGTTCATTCAGAAGTCCTTGTCACCGGCGGGAGCAGGATTCTTTGTTGTTGCCAAAAAGGATGGTACCTTAAGACCTTGCATTGATTATTGAGGTTTAAACGCGGTGACAATCAAGAACCGATACCCCTTACCCCTAATCTCTGAGCTATTCCACAGGTTGAAAGGCGCCTCCATCTTTACCAAGTTGTATCTCAGGGGTGCCTACAATCTGATCCAGATAAGGGAGGGTGACAAATGGAAAACTGTGTTTAACACGAGAGACGGGCATTATGAATATCTGGTTCTGCCCTTTGGGTTGTGTAATGCCCCAGATGTATTTCAAAACTTCGTCAATGAGGTCTTCAGGGATTTGCTGTATCAATTTGTGGTAATCTATCTGGATGACATTCTAATCTTTTCAGAAAATCTGCTTGTCCACAGAAACCATATCCGATCCCTTCAGCTCATCAGTCACCACTACTGGTGGCCTACTCCCTGTTCGGATGTCAAAGGCTACATAAAGGCATGCCATGTTTGTGCCCAGTCTAAGTCCTCCACACAAGCTCCTGCCGGTCTGCTCATGCCCTTGCCCATTCCAAAGGAGCCCTGGACTCACACTGCTATGGATTTCATCATCGTTCTTCCGCTGTCTGAAAAGAATACAGTCATTTGGGTGGTAATCGATCGGTTCGGCTCATTTTGTTCCCCTTCCTGGTCTCCCTTCTGCTACTGCTTTGGCCCCCATCTTTGTTCAAGAAATCCTTCACCTCCATGGGGTTCCTTCCCATATTGTTTCGGACAGGGGGGTTCAATTTACATCTCACTTCTGGAGAGCTCTTGGCAATTCCCTCAATATTGTCTTGGATTTTTCTTCTTCTTACCACCCTCACTCCAATGGACAGACTGAAAGGGTTGATCAGGAGTTAGAGGTCTTCCTCCGCACATTATTCTCTGCTCATCATGATGACTGGTCCTCTCTACTCCCGTGGGCAGAATTTTTTCACATTAATCATGTTAACACCAGTTCTCAGAAGACCCCTTTTTTCACAGTTTATTGAAGACACCCTCAGCTTCCTCTTCCTATGACCTGTTCTCCGGACATTCCAGCTTTGGCTACTGTTCAGCAATCATTCAATACCATTTGGGGTGAGGTTCATGATTCCCTCCGGGCAGTGGCTGATAAGTTTAAGGGTTTTGCAGACCATCACAGGTGTAAACCACCTTCTCTACAGATTGGAGACAAGGTCTGGCTTTCTACCAGGAACATCAAGCTCAGGGTTCCTTCTCTGAAATTTGCTCCAAGATTCATTGGTCCATACTCTATTATTGCTAAGTTGAATCTGGTTTGTTTTATACTCCAGATTCTGAAAAGCCTCAGGATTTCAAACTCTTTTCATGTTTCCCTTCTGAAGCCTTTAATCCTCAACAAGTTCTCTCATCCTCTCCCTACCATGGTTCCGGTCTCGGAGGATGGTTAGGAGTACGAGGTTAGTCTAGTCCTGGACTCCCAGCTCTTTAAAGGCATTCTTCGGTACTTTGTGCATTGGAAAGGGTTTGGTCCTGAGGAGAGGTCCCTGCATCTGAGATATTTGCACCTCGCCTGGTGAGGAGGTTTTATTTCAGATTTCCCTCCAAGCCTGGGCCTAGGTGGGGAGGTCTCGTAAGAGGTGGGTACTGTCATGAACCCATAGTCATTTATGTCCTGTTTGTATGCTTACCTCTTTGGTTGTGTCAGCTTAGAGGCCATTCACATCACCTGTGGGCTAAGTAATCTCCTCTCAGTGAACTCCACCACAGCCTCCAATTAAGCAAACACTATTTAAGACCATGTGCTGCAAAGCCCCCTTGCCGATCAGTGTTGTGTGTGTTTGGATTCATGCATGGTTGTTCCTGTCGTATGCTGTGAGTCCATTTCAGTTAACCGACTTTTGGCTTGTTCTCACTATCCCTGCCTGCTTGATGCCACGACCTTCGGCTTGTTCTCTGTTTCTCCTGTCTGCTTGATACCCCAACCTTGGCGTGCTCTTCTGTCTGTCCCTGTCTGCTTGTGGCCCTGACCTTTGGCTAGGCCGCTTACTATCCTTGCTGTTCCTGCGCTGCTGCTTCCTCTCTTCCACCTGTAGCCAGCCGAGCATGAGATAGGGAACCCTGAGGGCCACGAACTGGATCCAGTTGCAGCCAAATCTATCCTCACCACCAGAGGCTCTGGTAAATACCTACTGGCTCTTAGACTCTGCGCCCTGGGGAAACCGATGCACTAGCTCCCTGTGTTTCATAGTCAGTGCTCCAGGGGCCCGTCTTCCCATACCAACCAGAGCTCATTAGCAGCAGTCAGCTATAGGTCCACAACCTTAGTGGTGTGCTTCGCAAACCTTAGCGTGTGCTTCGCACTTCTGCGGTGCCATTCGCATTGGTGGGGTGCGCATCTGTCACCTGACCCCAGGTGTTCTGACATGACCCGGGTCAAATAACAGTGATTCATGGACAAATACTGCCCCTAGTGGTCACTACAGCATACTTCCTAGTGGACCACAGCATGCTTCCTGGAGGTTGGACAGGAGAAAAAAGTCTGCCTTTTATCGCTTCTCATTTGTCAGAATTCTAGATAGGCTGCCATTGGCCGTTTGTGTGGGTGGTTTTTGAATGGACTTTAAAAGTGTTTGGAGAGAGAAAAACAGTCCTGAGCCAGCTGAAGATATGCAACACAGTGGACGACTTTATGTAACGTATTATATATATGGTCGTTTTATATGCTCTGTAATATTTTATATTAGTGTTTTCCATGTTAGCATTCCTAATGAATCCTCTATGAATGAATTCTCTATGAATCCTACAAAACGATCAAAATGATTTGAATAAAGCTTATTCAGTTTGGCCTGCTTTGTCTTGTTTGGCTTCAGGCCTCTGGTCAGGTACATTCTGGACTTCAGTTGATCTTAAAGCGGAGTTCAACCCAAAAGTGGAACTTTTGCTTTGAGGACTTCTAACCCCCTGACATGCCACATTTGGCATGTAATTTTTTTTTTTTCTTGGGGGGGAAGCAACTCAAGCGGAAGTTCCCCCCGCTCCCTCCCTGCAATCTTCTGGGACACATCACTGTCACAAGCTGCCACAGCTGGGTGCCCACACTAGTGATGCCGGGGAGAGGCGGGGGAGAGAACCAAGGCTTCGGGCAGCCGCATCATTGGACCGCGGGCAGGTGAGTGTGTGTTTATTAAAAGTCAGCAGCTACACTTTTTGTAGCTGCTGACTTTTAATAAACACAGAAACTCTGCTTTAAGCTTTAGGCTGGGTTCACACTAGTCTGATTCTCGGACCGACATGAGGAGCACAAGTCGCATTACGTCACAAAAACAATGATTCCCTATAAGAGCCATCTTGGGGCGGAGCTGTGACATCATATGGGGCGGGGCCTACGGGTGATGTCATCTGGTGGCCACGCCCCATGGCAATATAAGGCACAGCACACAGCGGAGATGGCATTCGTGAAGGAGATTGCGTCGTGTCAACATGGGAAGAAGAAGAAGGAGAAGAAGAGAGGAAGAACAGAGGGAAGGGGACAGTGGAGAAGACCGGCAAAAGACCAGAAGACGCCGCAGAGAAGGAGAAGAAAGAAGACCCCTCAGACGATGGAAGACCCCGCAAAAGAGCCGAAGAAAGGAGAAACCGGAGAGGGGAGAAGACGCCGGAGCTGATTTAATAAAATATTTTAAAAACCTGTGTACTGTGTTTTTTTGGTACACTTTTTTTTCCAGGTAAATGGGTAGGGGTACGATGTACCCCATACTCATTTACATAGGGTGGGGGCCGGCATCTGGGGGCCCCCTTGTTAAAGGGGGCTTCCAGATTCCTATAAGTCCCCACCCGCAGACCCCGACAACCAACGGCCAGGGTTGTCGGGAAGAGGCCGACTCATCAACATGGGGACAAGGTGCTTTGGGGTGGGGGGCACAGAGCCCCCCACCCCAAAGCACCCATACTCCCCATGTTGAGGGCACGTGGCCTGGTATGGTCCAGGAGGGGGCGCTCGCTCGTCCCCACCCCCCTTCCTGGCATGCCGGTCTGCATGCTCGGATAAGGGTCTGGTATGGATTTTGGGGGGGACCCCACGCCATTTTTTCGGTGTGGGGGTTCCCCTTAAAATCCATACCAGACCAAAGGGCCTGGTATGCTCCTGGAGGGGGATCCCATGCCAGTTTTATTTTTTTTAATTTGGCGTGGAGTTCCCCTTCATGATCCCCAGAGCACAAGGTGCCTGGCATTGTCGGGATCAAAGTCGGATCCCTGTTCACAGACAAACGGTCTGACTTTGACCCTATGTAGGACCGTAAATCGCACAGCAAAGTAAGATCAAAGTTGGAAGGTTTTTTTGTCGGATAGTGTGAACCCAGCCTAAAGGGCAGATCTCTACAGTTCCTGTCATATCCGATGTCTCATGGATAGACTATCCCTTACTCCAATATGTTCAAGGGGGCTTCACCTGAGTATCGAGGGAGAGCCAAGATTCTCTAGGTGGGATTTACTACTTGCTCTGGACTTCCTTGCTAGCTCTAGATGAGATATATTTTCAGTCCAGCTTGGGTAAAGACTGAGCTATGAAGACATGCACTCTAAGGACTATCTCTTCAGCCAGGTAGTTTTCCAAGATCAAAGCTTTAGGCTAGGAAGGATCCTTTGGGGACAGCTCGAGATGGGACTACCTTCAGTCCAGTTGGAGTAAGGATTGAGCCATGATATCAATCTCTCTAAGGGCTACATTCTCAGCAGGAAGTTTGCAGGAATCAGGGCCTTTAGGACCCTTTGGCAGCTTGCTGCTCCAGATGGGATCTCTTTCTGTCCAGTTTTGAGTAAAGGCTCGGTCATTGAGGCAGCCTCTCTAAGGGTTCTTTTTTCCTCAGGTCATGAGGGATCTGGGCTTTGGGCCATGAGGGATCATTGTTGGCATTCTTCTTATTACGGGTAGTGTTTAAATAGATACTGGGTTGTAATCTGAGGTGGCTTCGGCATCCTACGAGAACAAAAGATTTGTTCCTCCCATATGCAGGACCACTAAGGATAACTGGTTCCATGGCATGGGTATTGTGATACTTCGAGCATGCTCACAAGCTACAGCTTTGCTCAGAGTGACATCTTTGTCACTCTCTCTAGCAGAACCAGCAGGACAAAGATACCATGCAGAATCATAGTTGGATAGGTCAATCCAGCTAGCCAACAGGCTTATATAGCTTAGGGCTTGGTTCGTACGGAAGCAGTGACAACACACTCAGCCAGGAGTGTGTACACTTTGTGAGCTCCCTCCGAAAGGGCACCAGGAATATTTGTAAGGGGTTGACATGTCTTCCATTAAAGCTGTTCTGGCTCATTGTGGGGTGTAGCTAACTTCCTGATACTGTTAATATCTAGCCATAAGGATTCTGTTGGCTAAGTGCTATGTTTGAAATCCTACTTATTTTGACATCCCACCCTTGTTGTTTTGGGCTAGTTAGTTCACAAACGTATGCTGTCATGGAGTCTGTCAGGAAAACTGAAAAGTTCCTATCAAATACTTGCTGTAATTTTCCTTTCCTGATGGACTCCATGGCAGCAGGAGTAGGCGACCTCTGACTCAGCCTAAACATTTATGGGAGTGGGGTCTTATGGGGTAGGAGCCAGGGTGGGGCTACCCAAACGTATTCTGCTGTGGAGTCCATCAGGAAAGGAAAATTATAGTAACTATTCTTGGAGTACAGTATTGGACACATATCATTCCCCTCTGTTTTTGTGATCTCCATGTTGGTTGCTGCAAAACTAAGACTAGCTGGGAGTAAGATGGGTTATATAGGTGGCTCTCCCTGCACCCTTCTTTTTTGCCAGTTTCCAATCACTTGAAGTTAGTTGTATATAACACAAGAGCAATTACTTAAGATTCTGTGTGCTATGCTGTACTCCAAGAAATAGATTATACTGGTACATAAAAAAATCCAATTTTTCTGGTATTTTGCCTAAAAAACAAAACAACTCAGTGGTGGAATGGTTTGCAGGAATGGGTAAAAATCAGTGGATGGCTTATCATTGATTGAAATTGTGGTCTAAAGTGGCTTCAAACCTCTTGAACACCCAGTGAAACCTTCCTAATATTTTTTTTAACATGTGTGTGTGTGTGTTTTTTTTAAATTAAACTTTTCTTTTAACCTATTGAACCTGTTACCCCTTTATCTCAAATTATCTGCTGACCTTGCCAGTCTCAAAATTCCTTCTTCTTTTGCAGGCTCATAAAACCTCTGGACAGTCATCACCGCAGTGCGAATGTCCCCTCTTTTTTTTCAATAAGTAAGCCCTAATCCCCCTAGCTATGCAAGTCAGCTTGGCCTGGGTCAGGGCGAACCTGCAGCACATCCCATGTCCTGGTAATGTTGCTTCAGCTTTTCCAAGCTTTCTCCCAATTTACACTGTCCATTAGTTTGTGGAAAAAATAAATGTCTCCTCTGCAAAGTGTACTGCTTTCATTTCCTGCTTCTGAGTTAGACATGTACAATGTTCTCATTCACATTCAGTGGGTGTATGAGCTGGATGAGGAAGTAAGGATATTACGCAGCATCCCCAACACTAAAAAGCGAGACACAAACTGAATAGAATTTTTATAACATATACATCTAAACCTATCATTTTCAGCATCAATGTTCATGGATTGCCTTATGAAACTATGAACAATCCAGTAGAGAAGCTGTATTCTGAGCTGCACAATATGTACAATTGCACAAACCCTTTTATTATGTTTCATTTTTATGTACCCCATCCACATCTACTAGTACCAAACACATTCTGAGTGAGCGTTGGGCTTTAGGGCTGCTACTATCTTTTGAATCAATTAAATGGGATACAATTTAGAAGGAGGGGGGAGTAGTCCCGTGCCATATGATTGACAGTGTGGTGTCTGTGAAGCTACCAGTCATCTGATCAGCCCCTGGCAAAGGCCTGCTGTCACATCTGCAGCACTCAACACACTCTGCCACTAAGCTCCTTCTGACTATTGGACAGTACGGTATGGAGGAACATGGGGAGGAATGTGTTCAGTGTTAAATAAATTATTAATCTATGGACAATTATTGAATTGGTCTTGTTTACTGTTCATATACCCAAAGGGGTTAAATGGGTTTCCAATCACTTTAAATCAACTCTGTAGCCACCAAAATCTATTTTAAAAAATCTCCCCATAAAAAAGAGTACCAAGTCTTCTGCCCATGCTGTCAATCTTGTGCTTTTAGAAGAGCCAAGCTGGCTGCAGGATTTTCAGAATCCAATACACTGTCAGGCCTGTTGGATGTCTGGGTCTCATCTCAAGCTGTGATGCCACCCAGCAGCTGCTACATCACTATTGTGCCTAGTAGTGCTGTAGTGTCCAACAGATAGTACCAGGCTGGGATACAGGGAACATGGAAATGTATTTATTTAAGTGGCAACCTATTTGCTTTAAGAGGGCCACAAGTGTATGTATTCTTTACCCATCAGTCAGAGCAGGGAATTTTACTGAGAAGGCCTGAAATGTTTCCAGTAAACACCCGAACACCAGTTATACCAGCCTAGACTGAAAGATTCTCTTTGATGTGAAATCACATCTGATTCAGTCTCCAAAAGAACCCAGTCAGGAACAGTTGACTACACACAGCGGATCCCCTATCTCATGCAGTGCTTCTACTAAGATATGTTTGGCCTAGACTGGTGTTCCTCACATACATTTTACGTAATACAGGAAGCCTTCTCTTCTGAAAAAGGAGATGGAGGCACAGGAAGAGTTAATGTGGAGAGTGACGCCCTTTTCCTGTTTTAAAAATGATTCTTTTTTCTTTTTTTGGCTCAAGGAAACCAGAAATTCCTTAGTCTGTGACGTGGGTATGTGCATGTGTGCAGCCAGAGATTTCTTATGTGTGTATGTATCTAGGGAGGTGTGTGTGTATATATACTGTGTATATATACTGTGTATGTATATATATAGATATATATAGATATATATATATATATATATATATATATATATATATATATATATATATATATATATATATACACACACACACACACACACACACACACACACCTCCCTAAATACATACATATATATATATATATACATACGTTGTATATAAAATTCAACCCCCCCATACCATTCTTCACACCATACCATAACAATAAATCAGAAGAGATATATTTTTTATAGTAAGCAGAGAAATTGGCAAAAGATATAAAAACAAATTTAGTTAGGTTAAATAAAAAGGATTAGAGTGCGTATACTCAAAAAAATAAATAACTAGTTTAACTCTAGCCCTAAAACTATTCTCCAACCTCTGGTGTATACAGGGATGTGTAATATGTAATACGTAGTTGTTTATGTAAGATCAAAGATCTGATGCTCCACTACAGATGCATTTTCCAACACTTTCCCATCACTGGGTGCTGACTCACTAAGTGGTTAGTTCTCCGCCTCAGACTCAATAATGAAAAGTAGAAAGGAAGCCACACTTCAGAATAAAAGCTACTGTCAAAGTTTCATTAATACAGTACCTTGAAAAAGTATTCATACCCCTTGAAATTACCCACATTTTTTCATGTTACAACCAAAAATGTAAATGTATTTCATTGGGATTTTATATGACAGACCAACACAAAGTGGCATATAATTGTGAAGTGGAAGGAAAATGATAAATGGTTTTCAATTTTTTTTTTACAAATAAATATGTGAAAAGTGTGGCGTGCATTTGTATTCAGCCCCCTTTACTCTGATACCCCTAACCAAAATCTAGTGGAACCAATTGCCTTCAGAAGTCACCTAATTAGTAAATAGACTCCACCTGTGTGTATTTTAATCTCAGTATAAATACAGCTGTTCTGTGAAGCCCTCAGAGGTTTGTTAGAGAACCTTAGTTAACAAACAGCATCATGAAGAAACACACCAGACAGGTCAGGGATGAAGTTGTGAAGATGTTTAAAGCAGGGTTAGGTTATAAAAAATATCCCAAGATTTGAACATCTCACGGAGCTCTGTTCAATCAATCATCCCAAAATGGAGAGAGTATGGCACAACTTCACCTCTCTCTTCTGTCACTAGTTGGCACTGTTGCCTGTGGCATTAGAATGACAAAGGTATAGTGAATTCAGACTACCTAGCAGAGGATGAGATCTGCCTGCTCTTATGACCTTACTAGGGATAGTGGGTCCCATTGATCTGGTAAGGGTACCCAGTCTTAAACTCTTGCACTGGAGGTGGAACACTGTGTTTGGTGGTGGAACCCAGAGGAACATCTATCATTGGACTCACATCTGAATATTTGGTCTCTTTCTACTGTGGGAATCCTATATATTTTTATTTCACATAGCCTTTTTTTGCACAACTCACCTATAAGCAGTTATTGATGAACTTTTTTCCAGTTTAATTTGTTATTAATATTTGTTGGACATTTTCAGATTTATATGTGTTTTTTTTACTTATGCTAGTGCAACATTTTTTATGTTATATTTGTTTGCTGTGTTTTTTATCACATGGTTTTGTCGCTGCTGTTTACTTGCACTTAGCACTTTAGCGCGGTATTAACCCCTTTTCTACTCTGGTCTCCAGACCCTAATCCGGGAATGAGAAAACCAAAAAGTTAGTTTTCTTCATCCAGAAAAACAATTCTGAAGCCCCTCACATATGTGAGACCCCTGTGTTATTATTAATCTTAATACTACAGTAGCAGGGTAAAAGATCAGTTCAAGAGGCAGGCAAAAAAACATGGTCAATAAACAGTCCAGGGTCAGTTCCAGAGCAAGCAGAGGTATGTACAGTTTAAGCGTTAGGCAGAAGCGTGGTTGAATAACAGGCCAGGGTCAGTTCCGGAGCAGGCAGAAGTATGTACAGTTTAAGCATTAGGCAGTAGCATGGTCGAATAACAGGCCAGGGTCAGTTCCAGAGCAGGCAGAGGTACAGTATGTACAGTTTAGACAGCAGGCAGAGGTGTGGTCAAATAACATGCCATGGTCAGTTTAGGAGCATGCATTGGCATAAGGGGTGTGAAGGTAAATGGCAGGAATTGAGAATTATGTTTACCAAACTTCACTAATAATGTAGAGAAGTATGGTAATGGTGGAAACCGTCACCTATTCAGAGGCCTGGTTGGGAAGAACACTGGGTACAATATTGGGAAAATGGCGTTCGTGGAGTCCGCTCACTGAATCTGAGTGAATGCTTTCTGGTGGGCCTTCAGGGTACAAAAGGGCGGAGACTCTTTACTCTTGATAATGAAGATAATGCACAAGAGGGGCAAACTTGTGTATTAATTATCCACATATACAGTATCTCACAAAAGTGAGTACACCCCTCACATTTTTGTATATATTTTATTATATCTTTTCATGTGACAACAGTGAAGAAATTACACTTTGCTACAATGTAAAGTGGTAAGTGTACAGCTTGTATAGCAGTATACATTTGCTGCCCCCTCAAAATAACTCAACACACAGCCATTAATGTCTAAACCGCTGGCAACAAAAGTGAGTACACCCCTAAGTGAAAATGTCCTAATTGGGCCCAAAGTGTCAATATTTTGTATGGCCACCATTATTTGCAAGCACTGCCTTAACCCTCTTGGGCATAGAGTTTACCAGAGCTTCACAGGTTGCCACTGGAGTCCTCTTCCACTCCTCAATGACGACATCACGGAGCTGATGGATGTTAGAAACCTTGCGCTCCTCCACCTTCCATTTGAGGATGCCTCACAGATGCTCAATAGGGTTTAGCTCTGGAGACATGCTTGGCAAGTCCATCACCTTTACCCTCAGCTTCTTTAGCAAGGCAGTGGTGTGTTTGGGGTCATTATCATGTTGGAATACTTCCATGCGGCCCAGTCTCTGAAGGGAGGGGATCATGCTCTGCTTCAGTATGTCACAGTGTTGGCATTCATGGTTGCCTCAATGAACTGTAGCTCCCCAGTGCCGGAAGCACTTGTGCAGCCCCAGGCCATGACACTCCCATCACCATGCTTGACTGTAGGCAAGACACAGTAGTCTTTGTACTCCTCATCTGGTTGCCACCACACACGCTTAACACCATCTGAACCAAACAAGTTTATCTCGGTCTCATCAGACCACAGGACATGGTTCCAGTAATCCATGTCCTTAGTCTGCTTGTCTTCAGAAAACTGTTTGTGGGCTTTCTTGTGCATCATTTTTAGAAGAGGCTTCCCTTCTGGGACGACAGCCAAGGAGACCAATTTGATGCAGTGTGCGGCGTATGGTCTGAGCACTGACAGGCTGACCTCCCACCCCTTTAAACTCTGCAGCAATGTTGCACTCATATGGCTATTTCCCAAAGACAACCTCTGCATATGACGCTGAGCATGTGCAGTCAACTCCTTTGGTGGAACATGTCCTTTTATACCGATGTATGGTCTTGGCCATCATGCTGCAGCTCAGTTTCAGGGTTTTGGCAATCTTCTTATAGCCTAGGCCTTGTTTATGTAGAGCAAGAATTCTTTTTTATATCCTCAGAGAGTTCTTTGCCATGAGGTGCCATGTTGAACTTCCAGTGACCAGTATGAGGGAGTGAGAGTGATAACACCAAATTTAACATACCTGCACCCCATTCACACCTGAGACCTTATAAAATTAACAAGTCAAATGACACCGGGAAGGGAAAATTGCTAATTGGGCCCAACTTGAACTCTCACTTAGGGGTGCACTCATTTTTGTTGCCAGCGGTTTAGACATCAATGGCTGTGTGTTATTTTGAGGGGACAGCAAATTTACACTGTTATACATGCTGTACACTCACTACTTTACATTGTAGCAAAGTGTAATTTCTTCAGTGCTGTCACATGAAAAGATATAATAAAATATTTACAAAAATGTGAGGGGTTTACTCACTTTTGTGAGATACTGTAGATGATAACCCTTTTCAAGGAGTGGATATCATTTTTCCGCTTGGTCCAATGTACTCTGTGCATTCAGTAGGATGCAGCTGGGTGTTATTTCCTTCGTACACGAGGAAGGTGTAGGTGTACCCTGTGGCTATGTTACATAATTTGTAGAGTTTAATTCCATATCAGGCTCTTTTGCTGGGGATAAACTGCTTGAAGCCCAGCCTGCCAGCGAAAAGGACAAGTGACTCATCCACACAGATATTTTGGTCCTGGGTAAAGAACTGGGCAAATTTCTCAGAGGAAAATAATGTAGAAGTGGCTGAATTTTATACAAATTAAAAATTAATCGGGGCAAAATTCTCTGTGTTCACCTGGACACCTGGCTGGGTGGTAAAAGGTGGTATGTTTGCTGCTCCTGCGTTAGGAGGAAGTGAACATTTTTTTTTGCCATACCGGTGACTCTGGTGACAAACTGCTGTGATAGGGATGCTGGGACAGATGTGGCTGCACTGATGGGTGCTGATGAAGCTGATCTAATATGGCTGCACTGCTGGATGCTGACGAGGGTTCTGATGAGGTTACACTGATGGGTGCTGATGAGGGTGAACTTATGTGCACTGATGTGCACTAATGCACTGCACTGAGGGCACTGATGAGGCGGCACTCACGGGCGCTGATGAAGATCCACTGATAGGGTGGCACTGATGAGCGCTCACTGATGGGCACTGATATGCACTAATAGGGCACTGTAGTGTCACTTATAAGGCTTGTAGTGGCACTGATGAGCACTCACTGATGGCACTGTAGGGCACTGATGAGCACTGATAAGTATTCACAGATGGCACTGATGTGCAGTGTAGGGCACTGATAAGCACTCACTGATGGCCACTGTAGGGCACTGATGGCACTGTAGGGCACTGATGAGCACTATAGTGGCACTGTAGGGCACTGATGAGCACTGTAGTGACACTGTAGGTCACTGATGAGCACTGGTAAGCACTCACTGATGGCACTGCTTTGCTCCAGACCTACCATTCTTCCAAGGCAGCTGGTTACCAAGGGAAGAATCAACTCATCTGGTGTATTTCTCAACAATTCTGGTGGACTAGTCTCCGTACTGGTGTAACCACCTTCGTAGCCGCTTGTTCCTTGTGTTCAGAGTAAAACACCACAACACCTTCCAGTGGGCCTCCTACAACCCATACCCAATGGAGAGAGGCCTTGTGCCCACTTGTCTATTGATTTTATTGTGGAATTACCCTACTCCCAGGGTAACACAGTTATCCTTATGGTGGTTGACCAGTTCTCAAAGATGTCTTATTGTATTTCACTTAAGAAGTTGCCTACATCCAAAGAACTCTCTACATCCAAAGCAATCTCGTAATTGCATTTGGCAGGAGACAATTTCTTAGAAAAGTAGCCACAAGGATGCATAGCGCTCTCAAAGGTAGGATGTTGAGACAGAAGGGTGCCTACTCCTGTCTCAGACGCATCAACCTCAAGAATCAAGGGTAACATAGGATCAGGATGTGCCAGCACAGGAGCTGAAACAAAGGCAGCCTTGAGAGATTCAAAGGCTTCAATGGAATCCGGAGACCAATTCTGTGGGTTGCCGTAATTCCTGGTCATATCAGTCAGAGTGTTTGGTCAGAGAAGAAACATTATGAATAAATTCCTGACAATAATTGGCAAAACCAAGAAAATGTTGTAGCGGACGTAGACCTACGGGTCGAGGCCACTGTAGAACTGTAGATAATTTCTTTGGGTCCATCAAAAACCGGCAGTAGAAATGACATAACCACCATCAAAGCCCTCAATTTAATCTATACCCGCAAGACTCCCCTGCTACTCCTCTCGAATGATGCAGAAAAGGAATTCAATAGAGTAGATTGGACCTTCCTGACTGAGACCCTCCTCTTTATTCATATAGGGAGGAGGATGATGCATTGGATCCAGGCCATTTACTTGTGCCCTCCCACACAAGTGAAGGTGAATGGCCATCTATCTCAAACCTTTTGGATATCCAATGGCACTCGCAAGGGGTGCCCCCTCTTCCCTTTGATATTTATATTGACCCATGGAACCCTTCCTTTGTACAGTATGGGACAGTCTGGATATTACGGGCCTCTGCCTGGATGCCACACTCGCTCCTAAAATTGAAGCCTTCACAGACGATCTGCTTTTCTTTTTGTCTAATCCTTTGATCGCCATCCCTAACTTACTAGCGGAACTGAAAACTTACGAAGCGTTATCTTACTTTTGAGTGAACTACCAGAAATCGGAGGCACTGAATATCTCCATGCCAACCTCGGACTCAGCACTGCTACGGGTTGATTTCCCCTTATAATGGGCCACAGAACATATAAAGTATTTGGAAATCCATTTTCCCAGCAGGGTAGAAGATGTGTTTTCGCTCAATTTCCCTCCCCTTCTGGCAATGATTAACCACTTCAATACAGGACATTTATACCCCCTTCCTACCCAGACCAATTTTTAGCTTTCAGCGCTCTCACACTTTGAATCTCAATTACTCTCTCATGCTACACTGTACCCAACAAAATTTGTATAATCTTTTTCTCACAAATAGAGCTTTCTTTTGGTGGTATTTAATCACCGCTGGGTTTTTTATTTTTTGCAATATAAGCGAAAAAAGAGCGAAAATTTTGAAAAAAAACCCCACTTTTTTTTAGTTTCTATTGTACAATTTTGCTGAAAAGTAATTTTTATTCATAAATTGGGGCCAAAATTTATACTGCTACATATCTTTGGTAAAATTAACCCAAATTAGTGTATATTTTTTAGTCTCTGTGAAAGTTATAGAGTCTACAAGCTATGGTGCAAATCATTGAAAATTGATCACACCTGATGTACTGATGGCTCATTTCGTGAGACACTAACAAACCAGTAAAGTACAAATACCCCCCAAATGACCCCTGTTTGGAAAGTAGACATCCCAAGGTAGTTAGTAAGAGGCATGGTGAATTTTTTGAAGTTGTCATTTTTCCCCCACAATTCTTTGCAAAATTAAGATTTTTTTTTTTTTTACACAAAATTGTCATAACAAGTTATTTCTCACACACAGCATATGCATACTTGCAATGACACCCCAAAATACATTCTGCTACTCCTCCTAAGTATGGCGATACCACATGTGTGAGACTATTACACAGCTTGGCCACATACAGAGGCCCGACATTGAAGTAGCACCTTTAGGCGTTTTAGAAGCATAAATTACACATCTCATTTCTCAACCACCTATTACACTTTTGAAGGTCCTGGGGCACCAGGACAATGGAAATGCCCACAAAATGACCCCATTTTGGAAAGCTAACACCCCAACATATAATCTATGAGGCATAATGAGTCTTTTGAATGGTTCATTTTTTTCCAGAAGTTTTTGGAAAATGTGGAACAAAAATGAAACCGCATTTTTTTTACACAGAGTTGTCCATTTATAAGATATTTCCAACACATAGCATGTACGTAGCAAAAATGACACCGCAAAATACATTCTGTTACTCCTCCTGAGTATGGCGATACCATGTGTGTGAGACTTTTACAAAGCCTGGCCACATACAGAGGCTTGACCTTGAAGTAGCACCTTTAGGCATTCTACGAGCATAAATTACACATCTCATTTCTCAACCACCTATTACTCTTTTGAAGGCCCTGGAGCACCAGGACAATGGAATTGCCCACAAAATGACCCAATTTTGGAAAGCTAACACCCCAATGTATAATCTATGAGGCATAATGAGTCTTTTGAACATGTCATTTTTTTCCAGACGTTTTTGGAAAATGTGGAAAAAAAATTAAAATGCATTTTTTTTTACACAAATTTGTCCATTTATAAGATATTTCCAAAGCATAGCATGTACATAGCAAAAATGACACCCCAAAATACATTCTGCTACTCCTCCAGAGTATGGAGATACCACATGTGTGAGACTTTTACACATCCTGGCCACATATAGAGGCCCAACATCCATCTCCAGGTGTTCTAGGGACATAAATCACACACATAAATTCCTGCCAACCTATCACAATTTTGAAGGCCCTGGAGCACCAGGACAATGAAAATGCCCACAAAATTACCCCATTTTGGAAAGCAAACACCCCAACATATAATCTATTTGGCATAATGAGTCTTTTGAATGGTTTATTTTTTTCAAAATGTTTTTGGAAAATGTGGGAAAAAATGAAAACGCATTCTTTATTTACACAAAGTTGTCCATTCAGAAGATATTTCCAACACATAGCATGTACATAGCAAAAAATGACACCCCAAAATACATTCTGCTACTCCTCCTAAGTATGGTGATACCACATGTGGGAGACTTTTACACAGCCTGGCCACATACAGAGGCCCAACATCCATCTCCAGGTGTTCTAGGGACATAAATCACACATATAAATTCCTGCCAACCTATCACATTGTTGAAGGCCCTTCATATTTCTAACACATAGCATGTACTGTACATACCAATTACAAACCAAAATACATTCTGCTGAGCAAAGGGTAAGAAAAGATTACCTGTGGATTTAGTAGTGCAGTGGTCAACAGAGGAGAGCATCGGTCCAGGCAGCAGGCAGGAACGTGAACAGCGACAGCAAAACAGGCAGCGGGCAGGAATACTGTCCATAGTCAGTACAGGTAGAGAGTAGAGATATTGGCAGCACAGTCAAAGCATTGGTCCAGGTAGCAGGTAGGGATGTGGTCAGCAGCAGCGAAATAATCGTCCATGCAGCAGGCAGGAATACTGTTCATAGTACAGGCAGCAGGCAGAGATATGGTCAGTACAACCAAAGTATTTGTCCAGGCAGCAGGCAGGACCATCAAGCTTAGGGCCTTTGTCAGGAAAGAATGGGGACAGGGGACATTGGGGAAATGGCAGTCTATTAGAAATATGGGCTAATAATTTACAAATGTATGAAAGTGTTTGGAACATTCTCCGATGCAAAGGCCAGGATTGGAGGGACATCGGGGACAATAGAAACTGGTGTCTTTCCTAACTCCTCTTTTGCTGCACACCGACATTTTTTTTTTGGCGTTGCTGGTGGGGAAATATGGTCAGGAAAATTATGCTCATGCAGTCTGCTGACACAGTCGGAGCAAATGCTTTCTGG
>BLSH010549325.1:115037-137344 GCA_018402905.1 Glandirana rugosa
ATGGGTGAGGAGTTTTTTCTTATAGGATAAATGTACATGTTAATAATATGCTCAAACGGGGAAAAGGTGGTGGATATAGCCCTCCTATGAAACCGGACACTATGTCGTTCTTTTTTGTCTTTCCCGAAGGGTGGTTCAGATCAGTTATCTTTAGATGTTTTCCCCCTTAGTCGTTCGGAGTCCTTGTTCCTTCACAACCGACACTTCACCTCCCTATTCTTTCTGCACATGTAGTACAGGTGTTAGGTGCTACGGTGGAGTCACCTTGAAGAGTCTTCTACGCCAGGGTAACTATTCGGAGTGACATAGGTGCTCATGTTATTTAAGTACCCCCCACCTAAATTTACTGGTCTACAACGTCGGGAGGGGGATCCTTGTTGATATATCAGGGCATCTGATTTCCGGTAGGTGACGTATGCATTGTACATGGCCATATGAAAAAAGTAAACCGCAACTTTTTTGTACCAAAAGAAGGATTTTCAAGTTGGTAGATAGGGCTGCAACATCTGGTCATTTAAATCCACCCCCCATGAATTTATTGTACTCGTGGATACAGTGAGGCTTATCAATGGGACCGCATCTTCTGAGAAGTTCCACTGAGGTGGCATCGTGGATTGTGGACATGATGTACACGTCTTTCTTATCCCTCCACTTCACAGCCAACACTTCCTTGTTCCTGAGGCTTGCTGATTCCCCCTTTTGTAGATTTCTATTGACTAGACTTGGTGGGAAGCCCTTTCTGTTTTTTCTTGCTGTATCACAGGCCAAAGTATCCTCCCGATATAGGTGGTGGAAAAGGGGCAAACTCGTATAATAATTGTACATGTAAATAGGATATTCTTTTTTGAGGAGTGGGTATGCCAATTCCCAGACAATTTTCCCGCTTATTCCCATGTACAATGGACAGTCAGGGGGCTGAAGATGGGAGTCTTTGCCTTTGTATACACGAAAGGCGTGCACGTATCCAGTGGAACTTTCACAAAGCTTGTTGAGTTTTAATCCATACCTGGCCCTCTTACTGGGGATGTACTGCTTCATTCCCAGGCGGCCTGTGAAATGGACCAGGGATGCGCCCACTGAGATATTCTGCTCAGGGATATAGAGTTCAGCAAACCTTTTAGAAAAAAAATCAATTAGGGGGCGAATTATAAAAAATCTAGTCGGGATGATTTCGGGGGGGGGGGGGGGGGAGCACTGCGAGTTATTGCTGAAATGCAGGAACCACATCATCATGTCATAACGGGACCTGGTCATGACAGATGAAAAAAATTGGCATATGGTGGATGGGGTGGTTAGACCAATATGCGTGCAGTTCATTTTTCTTGTAATCCTGATGTTGAGAGTAAGGCCAAAAAATAATTTAAGCTCCTCCACGGTTAGGGGTCTCCATTCAAAAGGACGGGCATAGAATGAGTTGGGGTTGTTCCAAAAGTGTTGTTGGGCATAAGGGTTTGTCTGGTCCACGATGCTTTGCGCTAGCTCATTAGGGAAAAATACATTTGAAAAATCAATTTTGGAAAAACCTTCCGTGTTGGCCGGTATGCCTGGCTGTGCTGTGAAAGGGGGATTGTGGCTGACCTTGTGCTACAAGGCAGCCACTGTGGGTTTGCCAAGGAATCTGGAAGCTGGGTTTGGGCCCTAAGTCTTTGCTGTGAAATTCCAGTGCTTGTACTGCGCCTCTCTTCCCTTCTCTTTACCCCGATCGGGAGGGACTGTGTCCCGAGGGACACGGTCGATACGCGATCGCCGCGTTGTTGCGAAAAGCAGTGGACTTCATATGGCGCCTGCCCAGATCGAGGAAGGGTTCCTGCCGACGTCATTTTACAATGACTTGGTAGGGAACTGGTTAAAAAAGACCTCCAGGCCTAGCAGCACAGTCCATTTTCATTTTCTTGGTTTGTACGGTGCAATATTGTAAAGATGAACGTTATGGCCCGCCTGTTGTACCACTTCCAAGCCCTTCCCATCAGGATAACAAACTCGTTCCTTGGGACGGTGAACAGGGTGTTGGTCACCTTCCTGTGGGACAGGAACCCCCCCCACTGGCTCAATCTATCCTGAGACTCAAAACTTAGGGGTGGCATGGCTCTGCTGGATGCTTTACCACGCCGCATGCCATTTGTCACGGGTCCTAGACTGGTGTCGCCACGGCGAACTTAAACAATGGTTCGAAGTGGAGCGGATTCTGGCGGGGATCCCTTTAGAGTCTATACCATGGAGCCCAACAGATCTACCAAACCAGGTACTGGACCACCCTATGATAGGGGAGACTAGGAGGATGTGCCGGAAGGCATTCCGAGAGTTCTCGGTGGCACCATAACCATCTCCACTTATGCCCATAGTGGGGAATCCGGCTTTTAGTCCGGGACTCCAGAATCCCAAATTCAGGTACCTGCAACTAGCACAAGCTCACAAGCCCGACATTTTATTGTCAATGGAAGATGGATTACCAGACAGCAAATTATGAACGATCAAACCCTCTCAGGCTTGTCTTTCTGGCAAAAAATACAGTTAGCCCATATCATTAATTTCTTACCACCGCCAGAGCCTTTTACGAGACAACTAACCACCTTTCGAACTGCTTTGTTTGGAACAGTCTCCTCTTAAACACGCAGTCTCCCAAACTCACAGACGGTTTTTAGTCTGCCAGCGGTGTAATCAACAGTCATATATTACTAGCTGGGAAAAGGAGCTCGGGTTCAATTGATGGGAAAACAGGTGGACTAATTCTTCCTGTGTTCCTATAAGACTTTGATATGTGCCAAACACCAGGAGGTGGGATTGAAGGTTTTGACCTGCTGGTACCATACACTGGTGAAGATTCACAGGATGTATCCCCAATGCTCAAACCTTTGCTGGAGATGCGGAGAGGACGCTGGCTCTCTTCTCCACATTTTCTGGTCCTGCCGGCTTTTGCAAATGCATTAAACGGATGTGCATTGTATCGTTCAAAAATTCACAGATAGGGTCCTTCCTAAAGACCCTGCTCTGTTCCTCTTGCATCATCATGACATACCTAGTAAAGCTTACAGGAGATCCATCCTACTCCTATTGATCACAGCCGCAAGAAACTGCATCCCTTTGCTCTGGAAGCAAACACAGCCACCGCTGGTGGCCGTATGTCTGAAAAAAATTGTTGAAATCAATGCGATGGAAGATTTGGTAGCAACAGAAAAAGGCCTCAAGGAGAAATTTTCTAAAAAATGGTTTTATTGGCACAAGTTTGTCTACCCCGAGGAGTACGTGGACTTAGTTCTATGAGCTCTTGAGAGTCGGAAAGAAAGAAAAAGGAGGATGGAGAAAAAGGAAAAACAGTAGGAGAAGGATCGAGTTGCACACCTGGATAGAGACGGAGTGACTGGCGGGCGCGCAGTCCCTCCCCCACACCCCCCCTTTTTTTTCTCTCTTTCTTGCTTTTTCCTTGCTTTGATCTTCTACTTGTTTCTCTAGTTACGACCTGCAGGTCCATTCTTATTTTCTCTAGACCTAATGACATGGTGTTGCCGTGCAGAAATGGCACATGGGACAGACTCCTACGATCTCGATACTCACAGTATGAATATCAATGCAATGTCTTCAATTACCTAGGCAATGTCTTATACACTGTTTGTTCTGAGATCTCATTGTATGATGTTCGATATCTGTATTTACTGTGTGTCCTTTTGAAAAATAGAGTATTGGAAAAAAAAAAAAGATATGACATAACCCAACTTACAATACAGGTTATTATATCTCAACCTCCGTAGCACACGGGAGACGTCTGTGTGGTGGCTCTCTAAGGATTTTGAATATATGAGAATATCATTGAGATAAACCACCAAACATTGCTGCAACATATTTTGGAGGACATTGTTGAAGAATTCCTGAAAAACTGCAGGAGCGTTGCAGGACTCCAGCAAACCTCTTTGGAGTTAGACACGACTATAAAACTGCAGTCTTCTTTCATTCGACAAACATTTACACTGAGGCAGGAAGCCAGATTAAAAAGAAACATAGCCACTTCAGCCACGGAAGGATTTCCCACTTTAGGCCTAGAGCACCTTTTGCGATTTGGCACTGTGTCGTTTTAACTGACAATTGACGGGCGTGAGACGTTGTACCCAAACAAAATTTGCATCCTTTTTTTCCCACAAAAAGAGCTTTGTTTTGGTGGTATTTGATCACCTCTGCGTAATTTCTGATCACCGCTATAAAGAAACAAAAAACAAAAAAAATCACAATCAGTGTTTATTGATTGGTTTGGCGGGCGCTCTAAGGGTTAACTGTGTTCCCTGGGCGTGTTCTAACTGTGTGTGGGCTGGCCTGGCTGGGGGAAGGGAGTGATCATGGCTTCCATATACAGGAAGCCTGTGATCACAGCCCTTCCCCCTCTAACAGAACGGAGATCCGTGTTTACTTACACAGACCTCCATTCTTTCACTGCGGGGGGGCCATCGCGAGTCCGATCGAGTCCATCCTAGCTGCTCCCTGGCCCCCCCCCGAACTCAATGAGCGTGCGATCGCGTCTCTGGCGGCGTGCACGTGCTCATAGTGGGGATATTGCAGCCACCGTCATATGACGGCGGTTTGCGATATCGAGCCACTTTGTCGTCGTCAGACGACGGTCGTCGGTCGGCAAGTGGATAGAAAAATGACGGCAGAAAAAGAGTAGTCCATTGAGTCTGCCACTTTTTATTTATTTATTTTTTTCTGTTATTTATTTTTTTTTTTTCACATTAACCTTGTTGTCTGACTATAGATTTATGTTTATCTCAAGCATGTTTGAAGCCATTTACTGTTGACTGTCTCACAACCTCTGTTGGTAGTTTATTCCAATCATCAACCACCCTTTCAGTAAAATAATATTTTCTAAGATTAGTTTTGAACTTCCCTCCAATTAGTTTGAGGTCATGTCCCCATGTTCTTGATTTTGGTTTCATATTGAAAAGACTGCCCTCCTGAACCTTATTCACCGCTTGATGTATTTAAAGGTTTCAGTCGTGTCTCCCGTCTCCCTTCTTTCCTCCAGACTGTACATATTAAGTTCCTGAAGTCGCTATTGATATGTTTTATCCCCCAGACCTTTCACCATTTTTGTTACCCGTCTCTGAACTTGTTCTATCTTATCAATATCTTTTTGTAAGTGAGGTCTCCAGAACTGGACACAGTATTCTAAGTGAGGTCTCACTAAAGATCTATATAGAGGAATCAGGCCCTCCTTCCTCCTGCTGGTGATCCCTCTAGTGATACATCCCAGAATTCTATTTGCTTTTCCCACTGCCTGGTCACATTGTTTGCTCATTTTGCAATCATCTGAAATAAGCACCCCCAAATCTTTTTCTTCTGTAGTGCTGGCTAACACTGTACCCCCAATGCTGTACTCTCTAAGGGGATTCTTATTCCCTAGATGCATTATTTTACATTTAGTAATATTGATCTGCAGTCTCCATTGCTTTGACCAATCTTCCAGCAATGCCAAATCATGTTCCATGTTACAGACACCTCCAGGGATATCAACCCTATTACACACCTTTGTATCATCAGCAAAAAGACATACCTTGCCTAACAAACCTATAGTTATATCACTTACATAAAGGTTAAATAGAACAGGACCCAGTACAGAGCCTTGTGGTACCCCACTAGTGACTGGTCTCTGCTCTGAGTGAACCCCATTTACAACCACTCTCTGGGATCTATCCTTTAGCCAACTGCATATCCACGGAACCACCCAAGGGTTCAGTTCTAGCTTGTACAACTTTTGTATTAGATCATTATGTGGAACTGTATCAAATGCCTTGCTGAAATCAAGATATGCTATATCCACAGCACCACCCTGGTCTAAAACACTGGTAATATAGTCAAAAAATTCAATCAGATTTGTCTGACACGATCTGCCCTCAGTAAAGCCATGCTGCTCTTAGCTATGAAATTAAGCTAGCCTTTGAAGGGGACAGTTGAAACTTTCGCAATGCAGACCAGATTGCCCCACTTGTCAGAATTATTCTTTAGGATACAATAAATATTCTTCAACCCAACCTCCATTGCATTGGAAGAGAGGCAAGGGTTAAGGCAGGTTCTCAGGCTGCAACTGCAGACAGATATACCCCTTAAGGACAAGTCCAACACATAAAGTTACCACCAGAAGACTGCTGACCTCAATCCAAGCATACTCACATAACCTAGACCTCTTCCACAGGGCAACCGGATCACAGAGGCAGGAACACAGCTGCTTATATTTGTGTTGGGCACACTTAATGGCCACCCGCCATTATCTGGGCTCCTGGCCAATGTAAAGCCCACTCTCCAGGCATAGATCCTCTGCATACAGTATGCGTGCCATAACACAATCCTGCTGATAGCTGGGGAATCGGTGACCACCTGAGCCCTCCTGGAAGACTTCTGGATATCACAGGATGCTCCTGACATCCGCACAGCTGTCCTGCACATGACCCGGCCACCAATACGTCCAAAAGGTAGGAACACTTCATACAAAATTGGTCCTATGAGTGAGAGGGACAAAAAAGGAAAGTGACCTCCTATGGGGTAGGAGTGAGGGCGGGGCTACCCGAACATATGCTGCCATGGAGCCTGTCAGGAAAACGAAACTTAATACAAACATCACATCTAAGAATTGGTAAGCTGCAATATAATAAATGTTTGCTTTTGGGATTAACACTGCTTTAAACATTAGATTTTGGTATTAAGGAACCACTTGAGCTCCGAAAGGTTTTACCCCCTTCATGGCCAGGGCATTTTTTGCAGTTCAACACTTTGCTACTTTATTGGTAATTGCGTGGTCATTAATTGAAAAAGGGGTCGAAAAGGGCTGCCCTTACCTGTGCAAATGGCTGTATATTATATTTGATTTGAGAGCTGCTCGTTATCAGGCAAGTTAGCCCTTAGATATGTGAAAAAAATAATAATTAAATTAATTAAACCGCGCTCTCTATTGAGTGCGTGCAACACACTAAAAAATCCTACCATCAATGATTGAGATACTATACAAGACCACTGGATGTCACCAGTGGATAACGGTTGCCATAAATCATACATTACAAAAATGATTCAAATTGTGCATAAAGTGCATAAATATATGAATTGTCAATATCAATTAAGTGTCCAATATAAATTGCTAAAGTTCAATATCCATAAAGCGCAATGTCTAAATAATATCTTCACGAAAGAGTTGTGCTGGTATACCCACTTGCATTTTCCAAATAGGGGTGACTCTGAATCTTTCTCCACCAACACCTGTCACACAGAATACTAAACCAGAAAATCATGACACCCATTACAGGTAGTCATATGTGCAGGAAGATATAAGTGTCTCCACGATTCAGCCAGGGAAATCCTACAAGACTCAGATCATGGCATCAGATCTCCAAACATCTGTGGGGGTGAAGAAAACCTGCGTTCCACTAAGGGCGGAAGTGACGTATCACGCTCGACCACACCCAGCGCGTTTAGTCAGCACGTTCTGATCTCATCGGGGGTCACATGGCCTAATATGTCTCCTCTATATATATATATATATATATATATATATATATATATATATATATATAATCGCCCAAACAGGATATCCAATCCGATTTAATCCTTTATGGTAATTGGCAAATAGCTCCAATCAGAGTATGCATTTTACAATATGTCTAATTATCTAATTTTAAAAGAATACATTAACTTGAATTATTATATATAAATTAGTTAAATAATTAATCTATATTAAAACTAAAAAAACTAAAAGGCAAACTCCCTCTAGTGGAGAACAGAGGTAAGTACAGATGTCATATAATTTTAAACTTACACCATCTTGTGGTAATTTGTGACATTGCACAGATACCTAACACGGATCAAATCCAATTAGAACACCTTGATTCATAATTGAAATATACACCCTAATAATTAGATAAAAAACAATTCAGATCTATATCAACATTAATGCCCGCAGGACTTTAGAAATCCACTCTGTTTCATTTTTTGATATTTTCTGGGTCATGTTCCAGTGAGGCTCCACCTTGTTTATACCAAAAAAGGTGGCCAGACTGGGATCCCTTTTATGATGTAACCTAAAGTGGTTTGAAGGGCTATGTTTAGGGAACCCTTTCTTAATGTTATTAGAATGTTCATTAATTTGGGTACTCAGATTTCTTGTAGTGCGCCCTACATATTGTAACCCACAGGGGCAGGTTATTAAATAACCATGGGTTGATTTGCATGTTATGAATTTGTCAATATTGTACTCCTTTCCCATACTGTACTAAACAATCAAAATTTCTCTATTTTCGTTTTGCCCTTCCTAGTACTTTTACATGCTTTAAATTTTCTGCAGTAATAAAATCCTGTTAGGTCCAGGAAAGTTACTTTCTTTTTGGGAGGGGCTCATAAACGTTAGGAGCTAATTTATTTCTAAGGTTGGGTGCTTGACGGTAGATGAATTTAGGATGACTAGGTATTATTTTTGATAATGTCTTGTCTTTCAATAACATTGGCCAGTATTTATTAACGATACGCTCTAAAGTTTTAGAATCTCAACTAAAGTTGGTTAAAAAGGCTATATGTTCTTGACCTTGTTCCTTTTTTGGTTTATCTTCCAGTAATATTTCTCTATCCATTTCCATAACTTGTTTTTATACAGGTCACAAGCTCTGGTCATAATAACCTTTTCTTTAAACCAGGGGCGTTGCTAGGTCTCCAAAAGATCTGGGGCTAGAGCCCATAGCAGCGAAGTAAAGAAAGTCATATGCTTGAGTATGTATGTATATATATATATATATATATATATATATATATATATATATATATATATATATATATGTATAAATATTGTTACATATCTGAGTGCGGATCCCCCTTACATCAGGGTCCCCAGAGGGCCCCCCACTTACATCAGGGTCCCCAGAGATCCTCCGCTTTGAATGCTGGGCAGGGAAGGAGTCGTGGCTGTGACATCACTGCTTGCTAGACACTAGGCAACTCTAGCAACCAGTGACCAGGAGTAGAGTTAGGTGTAGGTGAGGACAGCGCCAGAGCCAGCGCTACAGCGGCTCAGTCTGCCCCTGCCTCTTGCATTCCGGACTGGGACATACCTGCTAATTGCAGAACTGCAACCACCCGGTAAGAGACTCGGGGCTATGGGCCCCAGACTCGAGGCTATAGCCCCAATAGCCACCCCCTAGCAACGCCCCTGCATTAAACTTATTAACCGCAATTTCTGACTGATGCAAATAGTCTCCTGAGTTTCCACAGTTCCGTTGAATCCGCATTAGCTGGCCTTTTGGGATC
Organism: Glandirana rugosa; assembly: GCA_018402905.1. Classification (NCBI taxonomy): domain Eukaryota; kingdom Metazoa; phylum Chordata; class Amphibia; order Anura; family Ranidae; genus Glandirana; species Glandirana rugosa. The sequence goes on from BLSH010549325.1 coordinate 124,302, forward strand.
CCTCCCAGCCACTTTGGATGGTGGTAACTGACTGTGGGGATATAACTGTTTCTGTCAGTCTCTTTGAAGTAGGTCTTGGTGTTGATTTTTGTACCACACTTCATCAAAACCAAGTCCAAGAAACTGTTCCAACAAATCCCAACTGCCAGTAAACTTAAGACCATAACAATTGTTGTTAATATTGTCCAAAACATTTTTAGGGCATCCACTGTGCCATCCCATAAAATAATTAGGTTGTCAATATACCTTTGTGCAAAGATATTTCTGGTATCACCTTACCGAAAATACTCTGCTCCTCCCATTGGCTCATCAGTATATTGGCCACACTGGGAGCATACTTGGCACCGATGGCGACTCCCCTAAACTGTTTGTAATGGTAACCTTCATGCCAGAAATAATTATTGGACATGACTAGATTTAGAGCTACCACCAAGAAGTTCTTTTGTTCATTACTAAGGTCAGACTTAAGTTCCAAAGCCCTCCTAGTGGTGGATAGTACATCCTGTTGGCCCAGATTGGTATACAATGATTCCACATCGATTGTTACAATCAGTGTGCAAAAAGTCCACATATTCACCTATCCGAGAGAAAACTGAATTTATACCACTTATAAAAGGTCTACCGGGTGGACATTCTTTGTTCTTATGTATTTTGGGTAATTGATATATCAAGTATAGGTGCCCACTATAAAGTCTAATGGTGTAATCCACTGAACCAACTTTCAATTAAGGTGACATGTGCTTCAGCAAAATGGTGCTTTTAAAGTGACAATCCACAGTGGTGAGTAAGTGTACTTACCAGACACTGCTAAAGTACCAGCATGTGTACTAAATCTTAGGCAGGTGATGTCCGGAGGTCCAGAAGATTGATGGATGGTTAAGGTGACAAGTGCTCAAATGAAGTGCTCTGAAGTGACAATCCCCACTGTTAATGAGTGTGCTTACCAGAAGCTGGTGGAATAACAACAGAATTGTTGAGATCCACTGGAGTATGGTCTGGTCATAGACAGCTCCGCTCAAGGGTTCAAGGTAGTCTCAGCACTCATTTAGAGGGGTGTTGGGCCTCTTTACAGATGGATGATATCACTCAGGGAAGAATTTGTGTTGAGATGGAAAAAAGAAGGTGCTCCATAGCGTAATTCAGTATATCACATGAATTTATTAAAAAGTGTGGATTTAAAACACTTACATTTGTAAAGATAAAATGAGCTCATCAAAAGAAGTCCAGATGCAGTAAATCGGGGGGACGGGACCCAACGTGTTTCATTTCATAAAACGTCCTCAGGGGTGTCCCCCCCGAAATCACTGCAAATATATATATGTAATACATTGGCAAAGAACCTCCCACCTTTCAAGATGGCGGAGGTCCATTTCCAGGATCCAAGATAGCTTCAACAGAGTGCGTTCCACGCCTCACTTCCGGGCTAGGGGAGAGTATATGGCGAAGAATTTAACGTGGATAAATGCACATTGTGTATACTAGGTGAAGGGCTGAGGCATGCGTTCCACACCTCACTGTGCTACAAAGAAAAAAGACCGCCAGAAGCAAGTTGAGAACCGCCCCCTGTATTGAAATCAGTAAAGGGTGCGTCGGTGCCGCTGAAAAGGACATATGTTGCAGACACAGACACGCCCACTGAGGCGGGCGACGTTCCCATGGCTGATCATGGGAGACGTAAGGTGGCGGCAACAGAAAGTGACGTTGGACGTCATCCCGGATATGATGCGCTCCATCCAAAGACATGGAAAGACAGCGCGGCACACCCCCAGGGGCCGGATATGTAAATTAGTGGCCCGGATGGGGAATGAAAACTGAAGGAAGGAAGGCCTATATTCCAGGGCACAGAAGAAAAAAAGAAAAAAGGGGTATTTTGTACAAAGCGGTAGATTAGGAACGCAGGGAAGTTTTAATAGATCGAAACAAAAAATGAAAAATAAAATGTGAAAAATGAAACATACAGTATAGATGGTTATATGAACATGAAAAAAAGAGGGGAGAGGGGTCTCCAATTCAGGCGCTATGTTGGAGTCCTAGGGAAAGGATCTCAGATCCTGATTATCCCCATTATGAAAGATACTTGGTATACAAGAGCATACATATATAAATATCAATCTGTTATTAAAATATATGATAAAATTATATAGAAAAAAATACATGTTAAAATAAATATCAGTATAGATAATCATGATGAATACAACTGCTAAGATAACTAGAAAAGGGTAAAAATAGGAGAATGAGATGTGTGTGTTCAAACCAGGGGAATGTAAACAGTCAGGATTTGTTAATAAAAGAGTTTATATCCCATTCAATGTTAAGGCCTTGGGGATGATAGCAATGGAACTGGTGTATCCAAAAAATCTCTAATTGTGATACTCCTCTTTTTACGGCTCCTCCCCTCCAAGGGGGCACATATCTGTCAATCACTTGAAAAGTGGTGCCCTTAGGGTCTCTGTTGTGGAATTTAAGAAAGTGTTTCGGGACACTGATTGGTCTTGCCTTTGAAAATGTTAGTAATGTGTTCATTACTTACCCTTTTTCACTGAAGAAAGGGTAAGAACCTAGCTAACACGGGAATATTCAATCTCAGCAATACCAACCTAACCAAAGAAGAAAATTTGGTGCTTAACAAGGGTCTTAAATTTGTGCCACCCAAATCACTAGACAAATTTTCTACATTCATCGACATCCAGAAATATATCAGGAAGATCAACATCCAAAGGTATATTTTGTCCAATCCAATTGCCAGATCATCCACCACCAATGATAATAACATTCTACATTCAGGCCTGGCCAACCCCTCCCTATTCAATCCTCCGGGCCAGTTGGCCCCATCAGTCCATGTTTTTAAAGAACTCGTACTGAAGGATCTTGATCATTTGAACATCAAAAAAAGTCACACCCACTCTCACATAAAAAAGGGGCTGGAAAGCCTATGTGAGAGGAAGGATCCTGGATAGAGTTGAGCGGATACCTGAATGTTCGAGTTCGTCGGGTTCGGCAGAACCTCGTGAAACCATTTGGGTTTGGCACCGAACTCGATCCGAACTTGACCCCGGATACTGAACCCCCTTGAAGTCAACTTTTGGGACAAAAATGGCTGTAAAAAAATAATGGAAAGGGCTAGAAGGCTGAAAAAGGAAGCAAAATTGGGGTAAGAGTAGGACAAGTGCCCTGCAAACAAATGTGGATAGGGAAATAACTTAAAATCACCTAAAAAATAAAAATGGGAGGAGGAGGTGGATGTGGAGTTGGAGCCTAGAGGTTGACTAGGCCGTGACCGTGGCAGTGTAGGTAGAAGTGGAGGTGGTGGAGGAGGAGGAGGAGGAGGAGGTAGCCAACACTGTTTTTGGTTTGTTTGGGTTTTTTTTAGAATTGGGGTAGCCCCCAAAATATTGAGACATATTCAAAAAAAAAAAAAGGATACCAATGGCTGTGTGAGGCCAGTCTAAATGTCTATTCTGCACAAGGTACAGACAAGTCTTGTGGGATCCATGCCTGGTTCATTTCAATAAAGGTTAGCTTGTCCACGTTGGCTGTGGACAGGAGGCTGCGCTTGTCTGTGATAACGTCCCCTGCCGTACAAAACACACGTTCAGACAATACACTGGCTGCAGGGCAGGCCAGCACCTCCAAGGCATAAAGGGCAAGCTCAGGCCATGGGGCCAATTTGGAGACCCAGAAGCTGAATGGGGCAGACCCATCAGTCAGTACGCGTAGGTGTGTGCACACATACTGTTCCACCATGTTGCTGAAATGCTGCCAGACGTTGCTTATCAGCTGGTGGTGCTGTTTGTGGTGGCGTGCTGCTGACAAAGCTTTGCCACATTTTGGCAATGCTAACCCTGCCTTCAGAGGTGCTGGCGGGTGCCACAGCTGCGTTGGTGACCTCTTCCTCCTCCTCCTCCTCTGCCTTCGCCTTGTGCTTCCACTGATCCCCCAGTGTCATTTGGGAATGCCCTCAGCAGCGCGTCTACCAGAGTGCGCTTGTAGTCGCGCATCTTCCGATCACACTCCAGTGAGGGAATTAAGGATGGCACGTTGTCCTTGTACTGGGGATCCAGCAGGGTGGCCACCCAGTAATCAGCACAAGTTAAAATGTGGGCAACTCGGCTGTCGTTGAGCAGGCACTGCAGCATGTAGTCGCTCATGTGTGCCAGGCTGCCTAGAGGCAAAGACAAGCTGTCCTCTGTGGGAGGTATATCATCTGTGTCCTCCGTATCCCCCAGCCACGCTCCAGTGATGCCCACGAGCTGCGTTGGGTGCCACCCTGCGGTGAACACGGTTCCTCCTCCTCCTCCTACTCCTCCTCATCATCCTCGTCCTCCAGAACTGTCCCCTGGCTTGAAAATTTTTGACCTGGCCTATGCTGTTGCAGGAACCCACCCTCCGAGCCACTTGTGAATGACTGGCCTGATAACCGTGGAAATGATCCCTCTTCGTCCTCCTCCTGTGCCACATCCTCTTCCATCATGGCCCGAAGTGTTTTTTCAAGGAGACATAGAAGTGGGATAGTAACGCTGAGAACAGCATCATCGGCACTGACCATGTTGGTGGAGCACTCAAAACACCGCAATATGGTACACAGGTCTCGTATGGAGGCCCACTCGTTGGTGGTGAAGTGGTGCTGTTCCGCAGAGCGACTGACCCGTGCGTGCTGCAGCTGAAACTCCACTATTGCCTGCTGCTGCTTGCCTGCTGCTGCTCGCACAGTCTCTCCAGCATGTGCAAGGTGGAGTTCCATAGGAGGCGGTGGGCGGGAAGGCCGAAGTTCTGCTGGAACGCAGACAGGCGAGCAGCAGCAGGGTGAGAACGCCGAAAGCGCGCACAGACGGCCCGCACTTTTCTGCAGCAGCTCTGACATATCCGGGTAGTTTTTAGAAATTTCTGCACCACCAAATTTAGCACATGCGCCAGGCAAGGCATAGTTGTTTTTAGAACGATAAACTCTCCCTCAGAGCACCAACAGGAACCTTGCCCTAATGCAGTAGTGGATGGTTTTAGAACGATAATCTCTCCCTCAGAGCACCAACAGGAACCTGGCCCTAATGCAGTAGTAGTTGTTTTTAGAACAATAAACTCTCCCTCAGAGCACCAACAGGAACCTTGCCCTAATGCAGTAGTAGTTGTTTTTAGAACGATAAACTCTCCCTCAGAGCACCAACAGGAACCTGGCCCTAATGCAGTAGTAGTTGTTTTTAGAATGATAAACTCTCCCTCAGAGCACCAACAGGAACCTGGTCCTAATGCAGTAGTACCTGTTTTTAGAACGATAAACTCTCCCTCAGAGCACCAACAGGAACTTGGCCCTAATTCAGTAGTAGTTGTTGTTAGAATGATAAACTCTCCCTCAGAGCACCAACAGGAACCTGGCCCTAATGCAGTAGTGGATGGTTTTAGAACGATAATCTCTCCCTCAGAGCACCAACAGGAGGCTGGCCCTAATGCAATAGTACTTGATTTTAGAACGATAAACTCTCCCTTAGAGCACCAACAGGAATCTGGCCTTAATGAAGTAGTAGTTGTTTTTAGAATGATAAACTCTCCCTCAGAGCACCAACAGGAACCTGGCCCTAATGCAGTAGTAGTTGTTTTTAGAACCATAAACTCTCCCTCAGAGCACCAACAGGAACCTGGCCCTAATGCAGTAGTACTTGTTTTTAGAACGATAAACTCGCTCTCAGTGCACCAACAGGAACCTGGCCCTAATGCAGTAGTGGATGGTTTTATAATGATAATCTCTCCCTCAGAGCACCAACAGGAACCTGGCCCTAATGCAGTAGTAGTTGTTTTTAGAACGATAAACTCTCCCTCAGAGCACCAACAGGAACCTGGCCCTAATGCAGTAGTAGTTGTTTTTAGAATGAGAATCTCTCCCTCAGAGCACCAAGAGGAACGTTTCCCCAATGCAGTACTAGATGGTTTTAGAATGATAATCTCTCCCTCAGAGCACCAACAACAGGAACGTTTCCCTAATGCAGTAGTAGATGGTTTTAGAATGAGAATCTCTCCCTCAGAGCACCAACAGTTACTTTCCCTAATGCACTATAAGATGGTTCTGAACGCTAATGTCTCCCTCACAGCAGAGACAGGAACATCTCCCTAATGCACTATAAGATGGTTCTGATACGCTAATGTCTCCCTCACAGGACCACAATGAAGGTCTCCCTAATGCAGTCTGAGATGGTTGTGAACGCTAATCTTTCCCTCACAGCAGCGGGATGAAGCTCTCCCTACTCTAGTCTGAGACGATCTGACACGCGGCGCTACGTGACTCCAGCTCCATATAGAGGCTGGGTCACATGATGCACTGGCCAGTCACAGCCATGCCATTAGTAGGCATGGCTGTGATGGCTTCTAAGGGCAAACTAGTGAAAAGCTTGTTGATTGGCTGCCCAGCAGCTATAGAAAAGGCGCCAAAAATACCTGAATACCGAACCCGATCCTGGACTTTTTTTTAAATGTCCGGGATCGGGTTCGGGGCACGGACACCCCAAAGTCTGGTACGGACCCAAATTTTACAGTCCGGGTTCGCTCAACTCCTGGATAAAAGTAGCTATATCACCGAGATGCAAAGAATTTTAAGTGATACGAACACCTACAAGAAATTGGCATCTGATCCTACCCACAAGTATAAGCAGGAACTTACTGCCCTCATTAACAGAGGCTTCCAGGAAGGAATCCTGGATAAAAGAGAAAAGCAATATCTTGTTCCATTAGCACAGAGAATTCTGCTACTATACTATCTACCGAAGATACATAAAGATGCCATGAACCCACCAGGACATCCGATAATTAGCGGGATAGATTCCATAACCTTCAGGATTGGCCGCTACATGGGCCACTACCTACAACCCTGAGTACGGATGATGCCCTCCTTCCTCAAGGACACTAAGAACACGATCCGTCTACTACAATCTGTTTCCAGAAGCTGGAAGCGTTGGCTGCACACACGTTGCTGGATACACAGTGAGAGGCAGTTTGGCCCTTGCTGTTTGTTTTAAAGTGATTTTACCGCATTTTTATGTGAACATCTTTTATTGGATTTAATAAACGCCTTGGAGTTTTTTAACCTACTACACCATGGAAGCTTCTTGTCTCTTCTTTCATACCTGAGCTATATGGAGGTTTAGAGCGTAAGAGGTGACTCACGACCGGTCGGTCGCAACGATCGTTGAACCACCCAAAGAGTGACGCGAAAGTGGTGTTGGATTGGAGTGTGAGGTCCAAAAGAATCCTTTACATGCACATTTCCTGCATTTCAGAGGTGAGAGTTCTGAGAGCACTTAGGGGGATTGGAGCACCGGTCTAGAGGAATCCTTCTTGGGGATGATGACACATTAACCCCCCTGCAAAAGGGGCTTTCCTTACACAAGCGTACCACGATATGTTTTAATGGACACTTGGAGCACAAGTCACTTTTTGTCACTATTTTATTATCATCATATTTGAAAAAGGACTTTTTATTCGACTTTCTGTATTTTACTATCACGTATATGGTGTATCATCCTTTTTATATCCATTTTATACTCGTTTGATTTATATGATTTTTATTGCTGTATACATATAGCTTGTTTTGGGATTCGCACATCAGACACATTACAGTCTTCCACCAGCAGAGGGAGTCTGAATTATATAATTAACACACAAGTTGTGCAACATTATCCACTGTTTTTACTTACCACTCTAGCACTGTATCCACTTATTTTGATTTATTTTAAACAACACATGATGTTTGCTACATGTATTTTATAACCTCTTTTCAATATTCATATGTGCAAGTGTAGGAAGTTTACAGCACATCTCACAGGTCATCAGGTACACTGTGACACATGAGAACTGTCTATTGAGCCATCACATTGATTATACTAGTTTTTGTCTGTTTATGCTTGGATAATAGGCTGCGCAGTACCATCTCTGAAAAACCATCACTGTATATACTTGTCATATATATAGGTACAGCAGCAACCTATAGATATTTTACTCTGATTACCACACATAGTAGCGCGAGGGCTCACACACCTTATATCCTTTGTAAGTGTTTTTAATCCACACTTTTTAATAAATTAATGTTATATACTGAATTACGCTATGGAGCACCTTCTTTTTTCCATCTCAACACAAATTTTTCCCTGAGTGATATCATCCATCTGTAAAGAGGCCCAACACCCCTCTAAATGAGTGCTGAGACTACCTTGAACGCTTGAGAGGAGCTGTCTATGACCAGACCATACTCCAGTGGATCTCAACAATTCTGCTGTTATTCCACCAGCTTCTGGTAAGCACACTCATTAACAGTGGGGATTGTCACTTCAGAGCACTTCATTTGAGCACTTGTCACCTTAACCATACATCAATCTTCTGGACCTCCGGACTTCACCTGCCTGAGATTTATTACACATGCTGGTACTTTACCAGCGTCTGGTAAGTACACTCACTCACCACTGTGGATTGTCACTTTAAAAGCACCATTTTGCTGAAGCACGTGTCACCTTAATTGAAAGTTGGTTCAGTGGATTACACCATTAGACTTTATAGTGGGCTCCCTACCCCCATCCCAGATCACCTGTGGGGATGATATAAGAACCATAAGTGTCATTGGGGGTGCATTATCTGCTATTGTCTAACCATTCACCATTTGTTGTTTATTCTATATAACTATCTTGTGATATACCATATATGATTGTATGTGTTATCATGGTTAAAGGTCTCATCGTTTTGACCTAGTCACTCTAAGTTCTACATACAGCGCTGCACTTTTTCCCTCCTTTTCAACTATTTCCAGCTTGGTTGGTTGTCGTGCTGGCTGCTACTGTCTCTCACATAGGTAGCACAGTATCTTTCAGAATTTTCGTAATTGATATATGACTGGTAACTTAGGGGCCTCTGGGACAAGATACCTAACTTCCTTTTTTGTTAGAATCCCTTTATTTTGTGCACCTTTGACAATTCTTTTCAGGGAGGTTCTGAGTTTTTTAGTAGTCATTACCAACCTATTTAGTTCTTTACTATATTCCTCTCTTTTAAGCACCACTATTCCTCCCCCTTTATCAGCTGATCTTATAGCTATATTTTTAATTTTCTCTTGAGCTTCTATGTCTTTTTGTATATTTCCTTTCCCTTTCCCCACTTTTGTATTTATTAATCTAATATCTTGCTCAACCATCGATTTAAATACCTTCAGGAAATGGTTAGACAATTTCTTAGGGTTATTTGGGCAGTCATGCAATACTGTATGCGAATTACATATTTTTGTCATTTTTTTTACACAATTAGAACTTTCCTTTGTTTTTTTTTTATCACTACTGGGTTTTTAATTTTTCACGATAAACGAAAAAAGACCAAAACTTTTGAAAAAAAAACTATATTTTCTATTTTCTGTCATAAAACATATCCAATAAAATCAAATTTCATCATAAATTTCGGGCAAAATGTATTATGCTCCATGTCTTTGGAAAAAAAATTCCCAATAAGTGTATATTAATTGGTTTGTGTGAAAGTTATAGCGTCTGCAAACTATGGTATATATAATTTAAAATGTATCAATTCTGATGTACTGACAGCCTATCTCATTTCTTGAGGCTTTAAAATGCCAGGACAGTACAAATCCCCCCCAAATGACCCCTTTTTGCAAATAGACAGTCTGAGGCATTTAGTAAGAGGCATGGCGAGGTTTTTTTTTAAGTTGTCATTTTTTTGTCACAATATTTTTTAAAATTACGAAATTTAATACAATTTGTTTTTTTCTCCACAATTTTCTTTTACATTCTGCCACCAGTGCAGTACAGCATCATCACGTGCCTGGTGTGGTGGGGATCAGGGACACTGATTGGTCACATTATATTAAAAATATATATTTTTTAATGCAATTTTTTAAACTTTATTTTCATTTTTACATTTTTTTTACCACTTTTTTACATACTTTCATTAGATCAGTTCAGTGTCACCATACACTGCACCACTACTGGGGGGGGGTTGCTAGGGGGGATCATTGTAACAGCAATGTTTTCCACTGCCATAAATAAGTTATTCATTCATGATCTGTTATTGGCTACAGCTAATTTCATGGTACAGGGTGCTGTGGTTGGCCCATTTACCATGTGATAGCTGTGGGCCAATCACAGCACAGGTAACAGAGCTGTTACAAATGAATTAATTCATAACAGCTTTGTTGACATTGTGATCAGGTGATCCCATAGAGATCACATGATCACTGGGCCCAGAGTACCGGAATCCCCTATTGGACACAGCAGTGGAGGGGGGGGCTGGGGGCGTGCCTGAGCAGGCAAAATCACGTACATGTACGTGATTTTGCCTGCACGTGCTGCCCAGCCGAATATGTACTGTGGCTGGTCGGCAGTGGTTAAATTTGTCAAACGAAAACCACATACATTGTTAGAAAAAAATTCCATCCTGCGCCTTCAAATTTTTTGTTACTATGGCCAAAAACAAACATCAAGTTGACCCTAACCAATAATCATTAGAAAATCAAATGCTGTGGGCCAATCACAGCATAAGCAACAGAGCTGTTATAAATTATTTAAATCATAACAGCTTTGTTGACATTGTGATCATATGATCCCATAGCGATCCCATGATCACTTGGCCCCGAGTACCGGGATCCGCTATTGGACACAACGGTGGGGGGGGGGGGTCGGGGTGCATGCCCGAGCAGGCAAAAAGACATACATGTACGTGATTTATCCTGCATGTGCTGCCTAGCGGAATATGTACTGTGGCTGGTCGGCAAGTGGTTAAATTTGTCAAAGGAAAACCACATACCGTATATACTCGTGTATAAGTCGACCCATGTATAAGCCGACCCCCTACTTTTGCCCAAAAAATATGGGAAAACGTATTGACCCGCGTATAAGCCTAGGGTGGGAAATGCAGCAGCCAGAACACAGGGACAGGGAGCCAGAATACAGGGATTTTAGCCAGGACACAGGGATATTAGCCAGGACACAGGGATATTAGCCAGGACACAGGGATTTTAGCCAGGACACAGAGACTGTAGCCAGAACACATAAGGGATGAGTAAGGTAGTTTCACATTAAACAGAGCTGTGCTGCTTCTAAGAGCCGTTCTGTGCTTGTAACTGTGACTAATCACATTGGAATGTAGAGAATGCTGAGAGACAGCTGCAGCTCTTCACTGAGATCAGGAGGTGGGCGGGACTGAACAGCTAACATCAGCTTGTCCCGCCCACCTGCCGACATCAAGCTGAAAATCTGACAATTCTCTCAGCATTCTCTACATTTCAATGTGATTAGTCACAGTTACAAGCACAGAACGGCTCTTAGAAGCAGCACGGCTCTGTTTAATGTGAAACTACTGATCACCCACAGACGCTGACTCGGGTATAAGCCAAGGGAGGTCTTTTTCAGCACAAAACTCGGCTTATACCCAAGTATATACGGTACATTGTTAGAAAGAAATTTCATTCTGCGCCTTCGAATTTTCTTGTTACTATGGTCAAAAACAAACATCAATTTGACCCTAACCAATAACCATTAGAAAATCAAATAAAGAAATTTTACTAGTTGTGAGAGATTAGCTCGTGGGGATCACTTTTCAGGGGAAAAGATTTAGCATGGAGGTCAGTTTCTTTAAAATCTGGCTGCTTGCCAGGTCTATTATTACAGGTTTTGCAAGTTCAAAACATATTATCTACCTCAATACAGGGCACTTTCAGCCACTTCCTTCCCAGACCAATTTTTAGCTTTCAGTGCTCTCGCATTTTGAATGACAATTACTCAGTCATGCTACACTGTACCCAAATGAAATTTTTATAATTTTCTTCACACAAATAGAGCTTTCTTTTGGTGGTATTTATTTACCACTGAGTTTTTTATTTTTTGCGATATAAGTGAAAAAAAGAGCGAAAATTTTGAAAAAAAAAATTTCTACTTTCTGTTTTTAAAGAAGTGCAATAAAATCAGATTTTATCAAAACCTTAGGCCAAAATGTATTCTGCTACATGTCTTTGGTAAAAAAAATCCTGATAAGTGTATGTTAATTGGTTTGTGTGAAAGATTTAGACTACTACAAGCTATGCTACGCATTATTGAAAATTGATCAATCCTGATGCACTGATGACCTATCTCAGTTCTTGAGGCCCTAAAATGTCAAGACAGTACAAATACCCCCCAAATGACCCCTTTTTGGAAAGAGGACAGTCTGAGGTATTTAGTAAGATGCATAGTGAATTTTTTGAAGTTGCAGTTTTTTTCCCACAATGCTTTGGAAAATTAAGAAATATATATATATATTTTTTTCTTTACAAAATTGTCATATTTACAAGTAGAGTTGAGCGAACCTCTGGAAGTTCGGGTTCTGCTGGTCCGGCCGAACTTTGGGACAAAGTCCGGGTTCGGGTCTGGACAGAACCCGAACGATCGCACGGACCCCGAACCCCATTGAAATCAATGGGGACCCGAACTTTTAGGCACAAAAATGGCTGTAACAAAGTCCTGGAAAGCCCTAAAATGGGGATAGGGAAAATAAATTAAAATCAAATAAAAAAATGGGAAGGGGGTGGATGTGGAGTAGGAGCCTAGAGGTTGACTAGGCTGTGACCGTGGCAGTGTAGGTGGAAGTGGCGGTGGTAGAGGAGTAGGAGGAGGTAGCCAACATGGTATTTTTTTTGTATTGAGGCCTATTCAAAAAAACAAGTATATGAATGGCTGTGTGAGTCCGGTCTAAATGTTTATTCTGCACAAGGTACAGACAAGTCTTGTGGGATCCATGCCTGATTCATTTTAATAAAGGTTAGCTTGTCCACGTTGGATGTGGACAAACGGCTCCGCTTGTCTGTGATAACGCCCCCTGCCGTGCTAAACACACGTTCCGACAATACACTGGCTGCAGGGCAGGCCAGCACCTCCAAGGCATAAAGGGCAAGCTCAGGCCATGTGGCCAATTTGGAGACCCAGAAGTTGAATGGGGCAGACCCATCAGTCAGTACGTGTAGGCGTGTGCACACATACTCTTGCACCATGTTGCTGAAATGCTGCCTCCTGCTAAGACGTTGTCTATCGGCTGGT
>BLSH010549325.1:146114-160916 GCA_018402905.1 Glandirana rugosa
CTGACGCTGTACCATGTCCTCTAATGGTCTCTGACGCTGTATCATGTACTCTAATGGTATATGACGCTGTACCATGTCCTCTAATGGTCTCTGACGCCGTACCATGTCCTCTAATTTTCTCTGAAGCTGTACCATGTCCTCTAATGGTCCCTGACGCTGTACCACGTCCTCTAATGGTCTCTGACACTGTACCATGTCCTCTAATGTCGCAGTCTCTGGTAATCTCTTGTATCATGTCACAGTCTCTGGTAATCTCATGTACCATACCGCAGTCTCTGGTAGTCTCCTGTACCATGTCGCAGTCTCTGGTAATCTCTTGTACCATGCCGCAGTCTCTGGTAATCTCCGGTACCATGTCGCAGTCGTGGTAATCTCCTGCACCATGTCGCAGCCTCTGGTAATCTCCTGCATCATGTCGTAGTCTCTGATAATCTCCTGTAGCATGTCACAGTCTCTGGTAATCTCCTGTACCATGTCACAGTCTCTGGTAATCTCCTGCACCATGTCGCAGTCCCTGGTAATCTCCTGTACCATGTCGAAGTCTCTTTTAATCTCCTGTACCATGCCGCAGTCTCTGGTAATCTCCTGTACCATGTCGCAGTATATGGTAATCTCATGTACTATGTCGCAGTCTCTGGTAATCTCCTGTACCATGTCGCAGTCTCTGGTAATCTCCTGTACCATGTTGCAGTCTCTGGTAATCTCCTGTGCCATGCCGCAGTCTCTGGTAAACTCCTGTACCATGTCGCAGTCTCTGGTAATCTCATGTACCATGCCGCAGTATCTGGTAATCTCCTGTACCATGTCACAGTCTCTGGTAATCTCCTGCACCATGTCGCAGTCTCTGGTAATCTCCTGTACCATGTCGCAGTCTCTGGTAATCTCCTGTACCATGTTGCAGTCACTGGTAATCTCCTGTATAATGTCGCAGTCTCTGGTAATCTCCTGTACTATGTCACAGTCTTTGGTAATCTTATGTACCCTGTCGCAGTCTCTGGTAATCTCATGTACCATGTCACAGTCTCTGGTAATCTCCTGTACCATGCCGCAGTCACTGGTAATCTCATGTACCATGTCGCAGTCTTTGGTAATCTCGTGTACCATGCTGCAGTCCCTGGTAATCTCCTGTATCATGTCTCAGTCTCTGGTAATCTCCTGTACCATGTCGCAGTCTCTGGTAATCTCCTGTATCATGAAGCAGTCTCTGGTAATCTCCTGTATCATGACGTAGTCTCTGGTAATCTTCTGTTCCATGTCGCAGTCTCTGGTAATCTCATGTACCATGTGGCAGTCTCTGGTAATCTTATGTACCATGTTGCAGTCTTTGGTAATCTCCTGTACCATGTCACAGTCTCTGGTAATCTCTTGTACCATGTTGCAGTCTCTGGTAATCTCATGTACCATATCGCAGTCTCTGGTAATCTCCTGTACCATGTTGCAGTCTCTGGTAATTTCCTGTAGCATGTCGCAGTCTCTGGTAATCTCCTGTACCATGTTGCAGTCTCTGGTAATCTTCTGTACCATGTCACAGTCTCTGGTAATCTCCTGTACCATGTCACAGTCTCTGGTAATCTTCTGTACCACGTCGCAGTCTCTGGTAATCTCCTGTACCCTGTCGCAGTCTCTGGTAATTTCCTGTAGCATGTCACAGTCTCTGGTAATCTCCTGTACCATGTCGCAGTCTCTGGTAATCTCCTGTTCCATGTCACTGTCTCTGGTAATCTCATGTACCATGTGGCAGTCTCTGGTAATCTCATGTACCATGTTGCAGTCTTTGGTAATCTCCTGTACCATGTCGCAGTCTCTGGTAATCTCTTGTACCATGTTGCAGTCTCTGGTGATCTCATGTACCATGTCGCAGTCTCTGGTAATCTCCTGTTCCATGTCGCTGTCTCTAGTAATCTCATGTACCATGTGGCAGTCTCTGGTAATCTCATGTACCATGTTGCAGTCTTTGGTAATCTCCTGTACCATGTCGCAGTCTCTGGTAATCTCTTGTACCATGTTTCAGTCTCTGGTGATCTCATGTACCATGTCGCAGTCTCTGGTAATCTCATGTACCATGTCGCAGTCTCTGGTAATCTCCTGTAGCATGTCGCAGTCTCTGGTAATCTCCTTTACCATGTCGCAGTCTCTGGTAATCTCCTGTACCATTTCACAGTCTCTGGTAATCTCCTGTACCATGTTGCAGTCTCTGGTAATTTCCTGTAGCATGTCACAGTCTCTGGTAATCTCCTATACCATGTTGCAGTCTCTGGTAATCTCCTATACCATGTCGCAGTCTCTGGTAATCTCCTGTACCATACCGCAGTCTCTGGTAGTCTCCTGTACCGTGTCGCAGTCTCTGGTAATCTCTTGTATCATGTCACAGTCTCTGGTAATCTCATGTACCATACCGCAGTCTCTGGTAGTCTCCTGTACCATGTCGCAGTCTCTGGTAATCTCTTGTACCATGCCGCAGTCTCTGGTAATCTCCGGTACCATGTCGCAGTCGTGGTAATCTCCTGCACCATGTCGCAGCCTCTGGTAATCTCCTGCATCATGTCGTAGTCTCTGGTAATCTCCTGTAGCATGTCACAGTCTCTGGTAATCTCCTGTACCATGTCACAGTCTCTGGTAATCTCATGTACCATACCGCAGTCTCTGGTAATCTCCTGTACCATGTTGCAGTCTCTGACAATCTCCTGTACCATGTCGCAGTCTCTGGTAATCTCCTGTACCATTTCACAGCCTCTGGTAATCTCCTGTACCATGTTGCAGTCTCTGGTAATTTCCTGTAGCATGTCACAGTCTCTGGTAATCTCCTATACCATGTTGCAGTCTCTGGTAATCTCCTATACCATGTCGCAGTCTCTGGTAATCTCCTGTACCATACCGCAGTCTCTGGTAGTCTCCTGTACCATGTCGCAGTCTCTGGTAATCTCTTGTATCATGTCACAGTCTCTGGTAATCTCCTGTACCATGTCACAGTCTCTGGTAATCTCCTGCACCATGTCGCAGTCCCTGGTAATCTCCTGTACCATGTCGAAGTCTCTTTTAATCTCCTGTACCATGTCGCAGTCTCTGGTAATCTCCTGTACCATGTCGCAGTCTCTGGTAATCTCCTGTACCATGTCGCAGTCTCTGGTAATCTCCTGTACCATGTCGCAGTCTCTGGTAATCTCATGTACCATGTCCCAGTCCCTGGTAATCTCCTGTACCATGTCGCAGTCTCTGGTAATCTCCTGTACCGTGTCGCAGTCTCTGGTAATCTCCTGTACCGTGTCACAGTCTCTGGTAATCTCTCATACCATGTAGCAGTCTCTGGTAATCTCATGTACCATGTCGCAGTCTCTGGTAATCTCCTGTACCATGTTGCAGTCTCTGGTAAATTCCTGTAGCATGTCGCAGTCTCTGGTAATCTCCTGTACCATGTCGCAGTCTCTGGTAATCTCATGTACCATACCGCAGTCTCTGGTAATCTCCTGTACCATGTTGCAGTCTCTGGCAATCTCCTGTACCATGTCGCAGTCTCTGGTAATCTCATGTACCATGCCGCAGTCTCTGGTAATCTCATGTACCATGTCCCAGTCCCTGGTAATCTCCTGTACCATGTCGCAGTCTCTGGTAATCTCCTGTACCGTGTCGCAGTCTCTGGTAATCTCCTGTACCGTGTCACAGTCTCTGGTAATCTCTCATACCATGTAGCAGTCTCTGGTAATCTCATGTACCATGTCGCAGTCTCTGGTAATCTCCTGTACCATGTTGCAGTCTCTGGTAAATTCCTGTAGCATGTCGCAGTCTCTGGTAATCTCCTGTACCATGTCGCAGTCTCTGGTAATCTCATGTACCATACCGCAGTCTCTGGTAATCTCCTGTACCATGTTGCAGTCTCTGGCAATCTCCTGTACCATGTCGCAGTCTCTGGTAATCTCCTGTACCATTTCACAGTCTCTGGTGATCTCCTGTACCATGTTGCAGTCTCTGGTAATTTCCTGTAGCATGTCACAGTCTCTGGTAATCTCCTGTACCATGTTGCAGTCTCTGGTAATCTCCTATACCATGTCGCAGTCTCTGGTAATCTCCTGTACCATACCGCAGTCTCTGGTAGTCTCCTGTACCATGTCGCAGTCTCTGGTAATCTCTTGTACCATGTCGCAGTCTCTGGTAATCTCCGGTACCATGTCGCAGTCATGGTAATCTCCTGTACCATGTCGCAGTCTCTGGTAATCTCCTGCACCATGTCGCAGTCTCTGGTAATCTCCTGCATCATGTCGTAGTCTCTGGTAATCTCCTGTAGCATGTCACAGTCTCTGGTAATCTCCTGTACCATGTCACAGTCTCTGGTAATCTCCTGCACCATGTCGCAGTCCCTGGTAATCTCCTGTACCATGTCGCAGTCTCTTTTAATCTCCTGTACCATGTCGCAGTTTCTGGTAATCTCCTGTACCATGTCGCAGTCTCTGGTAATCTCCTGTACCATGTCGCAGTCTCTGGTAATCTCCTGTACCATGTCGCAGTCTCTGGTAATCTCCTGTACCATATCGCAGTCTCTGGTAATCTCCTGTACCATGTCGCAGTCTCTGGTAATCTCCTGTACCATGTCGCAGTCTCTGGTAATCTCCTGTACCATGTCGCAGTCTCTGGTAATCTCCTATACCATATCAGTCTCTGGTAATCTCCTGTACCATGTCGCAGTCTCTGGTAATCTCATGTACCATGTCGCATTCTCTGGTAACCTCATGTACCATGTCCCAGTCCCTGGTAATCTCCTATACCATGTCCAGTCTCTGGTAATCTACTGTACCATGTCGCAGTCTCTGGTAATCTCCTGTACCATGTTGCAGTCTCTGGTAATCTTCTGTACCATGTCACAGTCTCTGGTAATCTCCTGTACCATGTCACAGTCTCTGGTAATCTCCTGTACCATGTCGCAGTCTCTGGTAATCTCCTGTACCCTGTCGCAGTCTCTGGTAATTTCCTGTAGCATGTCACAGTCTCTGGTAATCTCCTGTACCATGTCGCAGTCTCTGGTAATCTCCTGTTCCATGTCGCTGTCTCTGGTAATCTCATGTACCATGTGGCAGTCTCTGGTAATCTCATGTACCATGTCGCAGTCTCTGGTAATCTCTTGTACCATGTTGCAGTCTCTGGTGATCTCATGTACCATGTCGCAGTCTCTGGTAATCTCCTGTTCCATGTCGCTGTCTCTAGTAATCTCATGTACCATGTGGCAGTCTCTGGTAATCTCATGTACCATGTTGCAGTCTTTGGTAATCTCCTGTACCATGTCGCAGTCTCTGGTAATCTCTTGTACCATGTTTCAGTCTCTGGTGATCTCATGTACCATGTCGCAGTCTCTGGTGATCTCATGTACCATGTCGCAGTCTCTGGTAATCTCATGTACCATGTCGCAGTCTCTGGTAATCTCCTGTACCATGTCGCAGTCTCTGGTAATCTCCTGTACCATGTCACAGTCTCTGGTAATCTCTCATACCATGTCGCAGTCTCTGGTAATCTCATGTACCATGTCGCAGTCTCTGGTAATCTCCTGTACCATGTTGCAGTCTCTGGTAAATTCCTGTAGCATGTCGCAGTCTCTGGTAATCTCCTGTACCATGTCGCAGTCTCTGGTAATCTCATGTACCATACCGCAGTCTCTAGTAATCTCCTGTACCATGTTGCAGTCTCTGACAATCTCCTGTACCATGTCGCAGTCTCTGGTAATCTCCTGTACCATTTCACAGTCTCTGGTAATCTCCTGTACCATGTTGCAGTCTCTGGTAATTTCCTGTAGCATGTCACAGTCTCTGGTAATCTCCTATACCATGTTGCAGTCTCTGGTAATCTCCTATACCATGTCGCAGTCTCTGGTAATCTCCTGTACCATACCGCAGTCTCTGGTAATCTCTTGTATCATGTCACAGTCTCTGGTAATCTCCTGTACCATGTCACAGTCTCTGGTAATCTCCTGCACCATGTCGCAGTCCCTGGTAATCTCCTGTACCATGTCGAAGTCTCTTTTAATCTCCTGTACCATGTCGCAGTCTCTGGTAATCTCCTGTACCATGTCGCAGTCTCTGGTAATCTCCTGTACCATGTCGCAGTCTCTGGTAATCTCCTGTACCATGTCGCAGTCTCTGGTAATCTCATGTACCATGCCGCAGTCTCTGGTAATCTCATGTACCATGTCCCAGTCCCTGGTAATCTCCTGTACCATGTCGCAGTCTCTGGTAATCTCCTGTACCATGTCGCAGTCTCTGGTAATCTCCTGTACCGTGTCACAGTCTCTGGTAATCTCTCATACCATGTCGCAGTCTCTGGTAATCTCATGTACCATGTCGCAGTCTCTGGTAATCTCCTGTACCATGTTGCAGTCTCTGGTAAATTCCTGTAGCATGTCGCAGTCTCTGGTAATCTCCTGTACCATGTCGCAGTCTCTGGTAATCTCATGTACCATACCACAGTCTCTGGTAATCTCCTGTACCATGTTGCAGTCTCTGGCAATCTCCTGTACCATGTCGCAGTCTCTGGTAATCTCCTGTACCATTTCACAGTCTCTGGTGATCTCCTGTACCATGTTGCAGTCTCTGGTAATTTCCTGTAGCATGTCACAGTCTCTGGTAATCTCCTGTACCATGTTGCAGTCTCTGGTAATCTCCTATACCATGTCGCAGTCTCTGGTAATCTCCTGTACCATACCGCAGTCTCTGGTAGTCTCCTGTACCATATCGCAGTCTCTGGTAATCTCTTGTACCATGTCGCAGTCTCTGGTAATCTCCGGTACCATGTCGCAGTCATGGTAATCTCCTGTACCATGTCGCAGTCTCTGGTAATCTCCTGCACCATGTCGCAGTCTCTGGTAATCTCCTGCATCATGTCGTAGTCTCTGGTAATCTCCTGTAGCATGTCACAGTCTCTGGTAATCTCCTGTACCATGTCACAGTCTCTGGTAATCTCCTGCACCATGTCGCAGTCCCTGGTAATCTCCTGTACCATGTCGCAGTCTCTTTTAATCTCCTGTACCATGTCGCAGTCTCTGGTAATCTCCTGTACCATGTCGCAGTCTCTGGTAATCTCCTGTACCATGTCGCAGTCTCTGGTAATCTCCTGTACCATGTCGCAGTCTCTGGTAATCTCATATACCATATCACAGTCTCTGGTAATCTCCTGTACCATGTCGCAGTCTCTGGTAATCTCCTGTACCATGTCGCAGTCTCTGGTAATCTCATGTACCATGTCGCATTCTCTGGTAACCTCATGTACCATGTCCCAGTCTCTGGTAATCTCCTATACCATGTCCAGTCTCTGGTAATCTACTGTACCATGTCGCAGTCTCTGGTAATCTCCTGTACCATGTCGCAGTCTCTGTTAATCTCCTGTACCATGCCACAGTCTCTGGTAATCTCATTTACCATGTCGCAGTCTCTGGTGATCTCATGTACCATGGGCCAGTCCCTGGTAATCTCCTGTACCATGTCGCAGTCTCTGGTAATCTCATGTACCATGTTGCAGTCTCTGGTAATCTCCTGTTCCATGTCGCAGTCTCTGGTAATCTCCTGTACCATGTCGCAGTCTCTGGTAATCTCCTGTACCATGTCGCAGTCTCTGGTAATCTCTTGTACCATGTCGCAGTCTCTGGTAATCTCATGTACCATACCGCAGTCTCATGTAATCTCCGGTACCATGTCGCAGTCTCTGGTAATCTCCTGTACCATGTCGCAGTCTCTGGTAATCTCCTGTACCATGTCGCAGTCTCTAGTAATCTCCTGTACCATGCCGCAGTCTCTGGTAATCTCCTGTAGCATGTCCATAGTCTGTGGTCATCTCCTGTAGCATGTCCACAGTCTCTGGTCATCTTCTGCAGTATGTCCACAGTCTCTAACAGCCTCCTGTAGTATGTCTGCAGTCTCTGGCCCTCACATGTAGTATGTCTGCAGTCTCTGACCCTCGCATGTAGTATGTTTGTAGTCTTTGGTGCTCACATGTAGTATGTTTGCAGTCTTTGGCCCTCACATGTAGCATGTCTGCAGTCTCTGGCCCTCACATGTAGTATGTTTGCAGTCTTTGGCCCTCAGATGTAGTATGTTTGCAGTCTTTGGCCCTCACATGTAGTATGTCTGCAGTCTTTGGCCCTCAAATGTAATATGTCTGCAGTCTCTGGCTCTCACATGTAGTATATCTGCAGTCTCTGGCCCTCACATGTAGTATGTTTGCAGTCTCTGGCCCTCACATGTAGTATGTTTGCAATCTCTGGCCCTCACATGTAGTATGTTTGCAGTCTCTGGCCCTCACATGTAGTATATCTGCAGTCTCTGGCCCTCACATGTAGTATATCTGCAGTCTCTGGCCCTCACATGTAGTATATCTGCAGTCTATGGCCCTCACACGTAGTATGTTTGCAGTCTCTGGCCCTCACATGTAATATATCTGCAGTCTCTGGCCCTCACATGTACTATATCTGCAGTCTCTGGCCCTCACATGTAGTATATCTGCAGTCTCTGGCCCTCACATGTAGTATGTTTGCAATCTTTGGCCCTCACATGTAGTATGTTTGCAGTCTCTGGCCCTCTCCTGTTGTATGTGTATTAATGTGTCACTTTACTTGCTCAATTATTTGAGATTGTTCCACTGGTCAATGAGGGATAATGACGTGCAGTAACCTGTAGAAACCAATCAGTGAACAGTAGTGATCTGCTGTAACCTCTAGCAACCAATCAGCAAGCAGAAATGATGTGTTGTAACTTCTAGCAACCAGTCAGTGAGCGATAATGATAGGCTGTAAACTCTGGCAACCAATTGCAATTGCTGCATGATCTGTTGCAGTAAACTGATTATGAGTATACCTGCTATTTTTTTGTATGTCTCAGAATGGAGGTGGCCCAAGAAAATGTTTGCCCTGGGTCCAATCAATATTAAAGACGGCCCTGCCTGTTTGCGCATGCAACCAGGATGCCAGGAGAGGAGGAGGTACAGAGAAGCCGTGACTAAGGAGGCCTTCTGCACCATCCACCTTCAGTATATGTGGCCGCAGCACCTTGCTGTCTCAGACCCGCCTCCCGCACATGAAAGCCTGCGAGGTGCTGATGCAGCCAGGGTTCTCTCTCTAGAGGGATGTCTGTCACCAACCTGGGAGCTGTGGCAGGAACAGTCACGCTAACTCAGGACTGCAGCCCCCTTTCCCAGTATTCAGTCTGTTCCCTCGCCTCATGGTCTCCCCTGCTCCCAGGCAGCCTGTAGGTGTAAGATTCCTCACCTGTGTCTGTGGGCTGGGGTGTGTAGTTTTCCCCTCAGGGATTACAATGGGGCCGTCTGGTCTTCGGGACTACATGTCCCAGGATCCTTTGCACCCTGCTGCACCCTCCTGGATTTTCTCCTCTCCTCCTGCCAATGAGGAAGCAGGGGAGGGAGCAGGATGGGAGGCTGCCTGTGCTAGCCATATTGAGAGTTCAATATGGCTAGCACAGGCATGGCGGTCATCAATCACCCCCGTGAACGCGCCCACCCCCCGGGCTGCTAAGTCTAAAATGCCCGGGCCTATTTTTTGTCCCAGTCCGGGCCTGATGAGAAGCAATTATTTATTTGTAAACTTTTATAACAGAAACAAAGAAAAACAATATATTTTTTTAAATGTTCAGTCTTTTTTTTGTTTATTTAGCAAAAAATAAAAAACCCTTTGGTGATTAACCACTTCAATACCAGGCACTTAGAACATTTCCCACCGATACTAATTTTAGGCTTTCAGTGCTCTCACAATTTGAGTGACAATTACTCAGTCATGCTACACTGTATCCAAACAAACTTTTTATCATTTTTTTCTCATAAATAGAGCTTTCTTTTGGTGGTATTTAGTCCCCACTGGATTTTTTATTTTTTGCGATATAAGCGAAAAAATAGCGAAAATTTTGAAAAAAAAACACTTTTTTTTATTTTGTACTGTAGAATTTTGGAAAAAAGTAATTGTTCTTCATAAATTTGGGCCAAAATGTATATTGCTACATATCTTTGGTAAAAATAACCGAAATTGGTGGATATTATTTAGCCTGTGTGAAAGTTATAGAGTCTACAAACTATGGTGCAAATCACTGAAAATTGATCACACCTGATGTACTGATGGCCTATCTCATTTCTTGAGACACTAAGGCACCATTCACACAGGGGCGACTGTCGCTCCGACTTGGGTAGCCTCAAGTCGCCCCAGGTCGCTTGACATCTGAAATCCCATTGAAATGAATGGGAGCCATCTTAATGTACACTACTGAAGTCGGAACGACTTCAGAAAAAGTTCCTGTACTACTTCTAGGCGACTTCTATCCGACTTGTGCCCATAGAATTGAATAGAAGTCGCCTCCAAGTCGGATCCCCCATCTAAATAAAAGCGACTTTGTAGTGAAAAGAATAGAATTTATTTTTAGGCAACCCCCTCCCTCCCTTTTCTGATTGGTCAAGGCAAAGTCGCCTGGAAAAAGTCGTGTTGTAAAGTCGCCTCAAGTCCCTGGAAGTCGCGCTGGAAGTCGCGCTGAAAGTCGCGCTGAAATTGCCTAGCAAAGTCGCGTCAAAGTCGGGTCGCCCCTGTGTGAATGCAGCCTTACAGGCCAGGAATGTACAAATACCTCCCAAATGACCCCTTTTGGAAAGTGGACATTCCAAGGTATTTAGTAAGAGGCATAGTGAGTTTTTTCACGGTTTAATTTTTTCCCACAATTCTTTACAAAATTGTTTTTTTTTTATTTTTATTTTTTTTTCACAAAATTGTCATTGTAACAGGTTATTTTTCTCACATGGCATATGCATACCACAAAGTACACCCCAAAACACATTCTACTACTCCTCCTGAGTATGGCGATACCACATGTGTGGGACATTTTCACAGCCTGGCCACATAGAGAGGCACAACATGCAGGGAGCACTATCAAGTGTTCTAGGAGCATAAATTACACATCTCATTTCTCAACCACCTATTACACTTTTAAAGGCCCTGGAGCACCAGGACAATGGAATTACCCACAAAATGACCCCATTTTGGAAAGCTAACACCCCAACATATAATCTATGTGGCATAATGAGTCTTTTGAACCGTTCATTTTTTTCCAGAAGTTTTTGGAAAATGTGAAAAAAAAACGAAAACGCATTTTTTGTATACAAAGTTGTCCATTTATAAGATATTTCTAACACATAGCATGCACATAGCTAAAATGACACCCCAAAATCCATTCTGCTACTCCTCCTGAGTATGGCAATACCACATGTGTGAGACTTTTACACAGCCTGGCCACATACAGAGGCCCAACATTGAACTAACACCTTCAGGCATTTTAGAAGCATAAATTACACATCTCATTTCTCAGCCACCTATTACACTTTTGAAGGCCCTGGAGCACCAGGACAATGGAATTACCCACGAAATGACCCCATTTTGGAAAGCTAACACCCCAAGGTATAATCTATGAGGCATAATGAGTCTTTTGAACGGTTCATTTTTTTCCAGAAGTTTTTGGAAAATGTGGAAAAAAACGAAAAGGCATGTTGTTTACACAAAGTTGTCCATTTATAAGATAATTCTAACACATAGCATGCACATAGCTAAAATGACACCCCAAAATCCATTCTGCTTCTCCTTCTGAGTATGGCGATACCACATGTGTGAGACTTTTACATAGCCCGGCCACATACAGAGGCACAACATTGAACTAGGACCTTCAGGCATTTTAGAAGCATAAATGACACATCTCATTTCTCACCCACCTACTACATTTTTGAAGGCCCTGGAGCACCAGGACAATGGAATTACCCACAAAATGACCCCATCTTGAAAAGCTAACACCCCAACGTATAAAACATTTTCCTTTTTCACGCAATACAGGGATGGAGGCACCCACCTTTCCCCTTCCCCCGAGTGTCTCATCTAAAGTCCCACATTTTGTCCCCTTTTTTGTACTATTGACAGGGATGGAGGCGCAGTGATGGGGTAGGATGCTGGTCACTCCAATAGGTCCCACTACTTGCGACCAGGAGTCTTGACCCTAATACACATATTCAGACTTTTATCGCCACACATGCCCAACATGCCATCTGGTTTTCCTCCTTTTTCATCCCAGGCGGACAGTGTGATCATGGCCATCCCCTTCTGTCCAAACTCCGGGAGCTGCGATGCACACCGTGTGCCTCCCTCCTCCTACTGAGTTGTCATGATTCGTGGAGGTGGGGGCGGGTCTGGCCTGCTGCGCATCGGTGCCACGCACCACGCCGGAGGGGCGGAGCCATAGGGACCGCACTTCCGGCGATCTCACCATCGGATGGTCGGCTCTCCATGTGGGGCCTCCTGCGCCATCCGGGGCGGTGTTTATCGCTCAGGCAGGGGCCCTCCTTCTCTGGAGCCTGACCAGTGTGACGCTGGGGGTGGGATTCTGGGGCTATATAGCTGGCCCTCATCCCCAGTCTGATTGAGTCTGCTCCACTGACCACAGCTGCCACCTAGGGCTCCTGATACCTTTATCTCCAGGGATCTTCCCCTCAGACACACAGGTACCCAATAGTTTACAATCCTTCAAATATTTTGCCTTTATGGCACACACACTGCTGTTTTTTTCTTTTTTTTTCCTTTCACACCCCTTGCAGCCTTCAGCGCTTCACTTTTTCCTGCTATCTATTCCCTTTATATCCCTCCCACTTTAGTGTCTGAACATGCCTTTGGTGGTTGCCTCCCCTCTCCATTTAACTCACCTGGTGCTCCATTTCACCACTCATGTCTCTATGACACTTTATACTTAGTATAACACAAACACTTGATAATAGACCTTTATATTGTTTTTTAGATCACATGGAGCCATGGGAATTTTACAATCCAATCTGTGGCATGTGGATGACTCATCCCTCTGGGGTTCTGTGGGTCTGCCTGGCCCTGGATTTCCCGGACCCTCAGCAACCGGTGTGAGCAGTTGGGGATGGTACACACATCCATCCTAGCAGCCTGTTTTTTTTGGAAAACCTGATTTAAATGTAAGTAGGAAGGTGGACTTCCTTCTTAGGTTGCCCCCCCCATGTTTTTTCCCCTTATCCCCTTTTGGATGTTTACAAACACATTCCTTGTTTTTGGGGATCATTATTTGATGTTTTAAGTCTTACACACAATATATATTTTTTGTTTTATAGACATTGCATTCTGCACGCATCTACTCCTAACAAGGTTGTATAATCCCCAAAACATGTAGAGCTTACACTGATGCATGCAAATACGCTTTTTAATTTAGGAATCCTATGTGATGTAACTCTGTACAGGTATAATGTTATGCGGATCAACATTGGCTCACATGTTTATGTCTATTTTATGTATAAAATCGCTATTATGATGGTATGATATTATCGGCACTTTCTTGACTGATATATGTGGATTATGAATAAACATTGTATTGTTGACCAGCATCTTGTCCCTCCCTTGTGCCTCATTCAAAGTCCCATTTTCCTTTTTCACGCAATACAGGGATGGAGGCACCCACCTTTCCCCTTCCCCCGGGTGTCTCATCTAAAGTCCCACATTTTGTCCCCCTTTTTTGTACTATTGACAGGGATGGAGGCGCAGTGATGGGGTAGGATGCTGGTCACTCCAATAGGTCCCACTACTTGCGACCAGGAGTCTTGACTAGAGTTGATCGAACCTCTGGAAGTTTGGGTTCTGCTGGTTCAGCCGAACTTCGGGACAAAGTCCGGGTTCGGGACTGGACTTGACCGGAACTTTGACCCGGACCCCGAACTCCATTGAAATCAATGGGGACCTGAACTTTTAGGCACAAAAATGGCTGTAACAAAGTCCTGGAAAGTCCCAGAGGTCTGCAAAAGGAAGGAACATGGGGGTAAGGGTCGGACAAGTGCCCTACAAAGAAATGGGGATAGGGAAATAACTTAAAATAATGTTTAAGCTAAAATCACATAAAAAAATCAAAAATGGAGGTGGATGTGGAGTTGGAGGTTGAGGAGGCGGTGAAAGTGGCGGTGGAGGAGAAGGAGGTAGCCAACACTGTTTTTTTTTATTTTTGGAATTTTTTTGTTTTTTTTTAAACCAGCAATGTAGATGCACTTTTTAATTTTCTGCAAGAAACAATAATCTGTCCCTTTTAAGCAACAGTAGGAACCTTTCCCTATAGAACTAGGAGATGATTTTAGATTCTAAAATCATCTCCAAGTTGTACAGGGAAAGCCTCCAGCTGTTGCTTTAAGGGAAAGATTATTGTTCGAAAATCATCTTCAAAGTGTGTGGGAAAAGCCTATTGCAGGGGCATAGAGCAATATTACTGTTCTAAAATCATCTTCAAAGTGTGTGGGAAAACCCTGTTTCAGCCGCATGAAGCCATATTAGTGTTCTAAAATCATCTTCAAAGTGTGTGGGAAAACCCTGTTTCAGCCGCATGGAGCCATATTAGTGTTCTAAAATCATCTTCAAAGTGTGTGGGAAAACCCTGTTTCAGCCGCATGAAGCCATATTATTGTTCTAAAATCATCTTCAAAGTGTGTGGGAAAACCCTGTTTCAGCCGCATGAAGCCATATCAGTGTTCTAAAATCATCTTCAAAGTGTGTGGGAAAACCCTGTTTCAGCCGAATGAAGCCATATTAACGTTCTAAAATCATCTTCAAAGTGTGTGGGAAAAGCCTGTTTCAGCCGCATGAAGCCATATTAGTGTTCTAAAATCATCTTCAAAGTGTGTGGGAAAAGCCTGTTTCAGCCGCATGAAGCCAAATTAGTGCTCTAAAATCATCTTCAAAGTGTGTGGGAAAAGCCTGTTTCACCCGCATGAAGTCATATTAGTGTTCTAAAATCATCTTCAAAG
>BLSH010549325.1:161637-174720 GCA_018402905.1 Glandirana rugosa
ACAACTTTTCGACGGTTCCCGTCGGTTAGTTGTTCACAAAGTGACCAAAAGGGATCTTCGGTAGTGTCGGTACGGATGATTACTGCACTGGCCAATCACAGCCACGCCATTAGTAGGCATGGCTGTGATGGCTTCTAGGGAAAACCAGTGAAACACTTGTTGATTGGCTGCCCTTGGCAGCTTTTCAACACGTGCGATAAAATACCAGAACCCCGGACCCGAACCCGGACTTATTTTGAAAAGTCCGGGTTCGGGTCCGGGTCCCGGACACCCAAAAGTTCAGTACGGACCCGAACTTTACAGTTCAGGTTCACTCAATTCTAGTCTTGACCCTAATACACATATTCAGACTTTTATCGCCACACATGCCCAACATGCAGTGTTGCCAACCGCCAGTAAATTTACTGACAGTTTGTAAAAATCAGTGATTTTTACAACTGTCTATAAATATCAGGGTCTGATAATTTGTCATGCTGTGCTGACTTTTTAAGTGTAAACCGGGCAAACTACTTGATATGGGTATTGTCAGTGTTTCCATGTTGTGTTTAAATATCAATTGTCTTCGTTTTTTATAGGAGTTCAGTTATTTTTCAGGTTGCCAGTAAAAAAATGTGCTCCGCCAGTAAATTTCCCATGTTTTGCCAGTAAAAAACGCTGTGGTAGGTTGGCAACACTGCCAACATGTCATCTGGTTTTCTTCCTTTTTCATCCCAGGCGGACGGTGTGATCATGGCCATCCCCTTCTGTCCAAACTCCGGGAGCTGCGATGCACACCGTGTACCCCCCTCCTCCTTCTTAGTTGTCATGATTCGTGGAGGTAGGGGCGGGTCTGGCCTGCTGCGCATCGGTGCCACGCACCATGACGGAGGGGCAGAGCCATAGGGACCGCACTTCCGGCGATCTCACCATCGGATGGTCGGCTCTCCATGTGGGGCGGTGTTTATCGCTCAGGCAGGGGCCCTCCTTCTCTGGAGCCTGACCAGCGTGACGCTGGGGGTGGGATTCTGGGGCTATATAGCCGGCCCTCATCCCCAGTCTGATTGAGTCTGCTCCACTGACCACAGCCGCCACCTAGGGCTCCTGACACCTTTACCTCCAGGGATCTTCCCCTCAGACACACACAGGTACCCAATAGTTTACAATCCTTCAAATCTTTTGCCTTTATGGCACACACCCTGCTGTTTTTTTCTTATTTTTCCTTTCACACCCCTTGCAGCCTTCAGCTCTTCACTTTTTCCTGCTATCTATTCCCTTTGAATTCCTTCCACTTTAGTGTCTGTACATGCCTTTGGTGGTTGCCTCCCCTCTCCATTTCACTCACCTGGTGCTCCATTTCACCACTCATGTCTCTATGACACTTTATACTTAGTATAACACAAACACTTGATAATAGACCTTTATATTTTTTTTTAGATCACATGGAGCCATGGGACTTTTACAATCTAATCTGTGGCATGTGGATGGCTCATCCCTCTGGGGTTCTGTGGGTCTGCCTGGCCCTGGATTTCCTGCCCCCTCAGCAACCGGTGTGAGCAGTTAGGGGATGGTACACACATCCATCCTATCAGCCTGTTTTTTTGGAAAACCTGTAAGTAGGAAGGTGGACTTCCTTCTTGGGTTGTCCCCCCCCCCCCATGTTTTTTCCCCTTATCCCCTTTTAGATGTTTACAAACACATTCCTTGTTTTTTGGGGATCATTATTTGATGTTTTAAGTCTTACACACAATATATATTTTTTGTTTTATAGACATTGCATTCTGCACGCATCTGCTCCTGACGAGGTGGTATAATCCCTGAAACATGTAGAGCTTACACTGATGCATGCAAATACGCTTTTTAATTTAGGAATCCCATGTGATGTAACTCTGTACAGATATAATGTTATGCGGATCAACATTGGCTCACATGAATCTCTATTTTATGTATAAAATCGCTATTATGATGGTATGATATGATCTACACTTTCTTGACCGATATATGAGGATTATGAATAAACATTGTATTGTTGACCAGCATCTTGTCCCTCCCTTGTGCCTCATTCAAAGTCCCATTTTCCTTTTTCAACGTATAATCTATGAGGCATAATGAGTCTTTTGAACGGTTCATTTTTTTCCAGCAGTTTTTGAAAAATGTGGAAAAAAAATGAAAACGCATTTTTTTTACACAAAGTTGTCCATTTATAGGATATTTCTAACACATAGCATGCACATAGCAAAAATGACACCCCAAAATCCATTCTGCTACTCCTTCTGAGTATGGCGATACCACATGTGTGAGACTTTTACACAGGCTGTCCACATACAGAGGCCCAACATTGAAGCAGCACCGTCAGGCATTCTAGGAGCATAAATTACACGTACCATTTTCTGACTACCAATCACATTTTTGAAGGCCCTTCATATTTGTAACACATAGCATGCACATACCAAATAACAAAAGATTACCTGTGGTTTTAGTAGTGCAGTGGTCCACGGAGGAGAGCATCGGTCCAGGCAGCAGGCAGGGATGTGGTCAGCGACAGCAAGAGCAATTGTCCAAGCAGCAGGCAGGAATATTGTCCATAGTACAGGCAGAAATACTGTCAGTACAGCCAAAGCATTGGTCCAGGTAGCAGGCAGAGATGTCAAGGCAGAAATACTGTCCATAGTCAGTAGAAGGAGCAGGCAGAGATATGGCCAACACAGCCAATGCGTTGGTCCAGGCAGCAGGAAAAAACATGGTCCATGAAGTCCTGGGTCATTACAGGCAGCAATATGGTCAGCACAGCCAAAGTATTGGTCCAGGCAGCAGGAAGAAACATGGTCCAGATAGTCCTGGGTCATTACAGGCAGCAATATGGTCAGCACAGCCAAAGTATTGGTCCAGGCAGCAGGAAGGACCATCAAGCTTAGGGCCAGGGGGACAGGGGTAGAGGCTTCTCCCACCCAAACGCTTTGAAGCCTCCGGGAAACCAGACCCTGTTCTGGGAACACAGAAAACCAAACACTGGTTTTCTATACTCCGAACGCTTTCTGGAGCCCCTCACATATGTGAGACCCCGTGCACTAATGTATAAGGGCAAAAGATCAGTTCAAGTGGCAGGCAAAAACATGGTCGATCAGCAGGCCGAGGTCATGCACGTGGAAGTCAAAAACGTGGTTTGAAACGGCAGGTAAAGACATTGTTGGTAAACATGCCAGGGTCAGTTAACGTTGAGGTCAGAAACATGGTTTGAAATGGCAGGCAAAGACATTGTCGGTAAACAGGCCAGGGTCAATTAAGGTGGTAGCAAGCAAATGGTCCACACAGGTATTTGAAATGGGAAATGGCAGTCTATAGTCTATATGGGGAACTAATATGCGATTTGTGTATGGTAATTTTTGAAACAATGTCCGATGCACAGGCCAGGTTGGGAGGGACAGTCGGGGCAATAATAGGTGGTATCTTTTCTGACACCTCTTCTGGAGCATACACGGCATCTCTTCTGTCATCTTCTTCCGGATTCTGTGGGGGGGATGGGGAAGGAATAATGTTGCTCGTGGAGTCGACTCACACTGTCGGAGCAAATACTTTCTGGGACGGGTCCTTGCTGATAAATGAGGGCAGTAATAATTTTTTCAATGTATTTGAAGTAGGTGAGGGATTGGTTTTCGGACGATTTTTGGCAACGCACAAACAAATTACACATGGCCATATGAAAGAGGTGAAATGCGGCTTTCTTATACCAAAAATGGGACTTACGGGTAGATAAATAGGGCTGTACCATCTGGTCGTTTAAATCCACCCCCCTCCCATGAATAGATTGTAGTCGTGGACACACTTGGGCTTTACAAAGGGGCCATGTCTTCTTTGGATCTCCACCGAGGTGTTATTGTGGATAGTGGAGAGGATGTGGACATCTTTCTTGTCTCTCCACTTCATGGCCAATACCTCTTCATTGCTCATGAAGGCGGATTCCCCGTTTTGTAGCTTTTGGGTGATGAGATTTTGTGGGAAGCCCTTCCTGTTTTTCTTGAAGGTGCCGCAGGCTAGGGTTGTCTTTTGATATAGATGGCGATATAGGGGCAGGGTGGTATAATAGTTATCCAAGTATAGGCGGTATCCTTTTCCAAAGAGGGGGTATGCCAGCTCCCAGACAATCTTCCCACTGGTCCCAATATATGTGGGGCAATCATGGGGCTGGAGTTGGGAGTCTTTACCTTCGTAAATTCTGAAGGAGTACACATAGCCAGTGGCTCGATCGCACAACTTTTTAAGTTTTACGCCATACCTGGATCTCTTACTGGGTATGTACTGTTTGATATGCAGCCGGCCAGTGAAATGGATGAGGGACTCATCCACACAGATATTTTTATCTGGGATGAACACTTGGGCGAATGTTTGGGAAAAGGAATTAATTAGGCGGCGTATCTTATATAATTTATAATGGTTGGGGTGATTTCGGGGAGGGCACTGCGAATTGTCACTAAAATGGAAGAAACGCATTATCATGTCGTATCTTGTCCTGGACATGACAGCTGAGTATATGGGCATGTGGTGGATTGGGTGGGTGGACCAATACCCATGGAGTTAATTTTTTTGCATAATCCCCATATTCAGTGTGAGGCCCAAAAATATTTTTAATTCATCCAGTGTCAGACGTCGCCAATGGAACATGCAGGCATAAGATGAAGTGGGATTGGCAGCAATGAATTGTTCTGCATACAGATTGGTTTGGTCCACCATACTCTGTAGCAATTCGAGGGTGAAAAACAAATAAAAGTAGTCCAATAGGGCAGAATTTGTAGTGTCAACCTGCACACCTGGTTGTGCGGTGAAATTGGGGACTATTGCAGACCCTGAGTTGGCGGGCAACCACACGGGGTTTGCCAGGGCATCGGGTAGGAAGGACTGGATTAGGGTCCTAGGGGTTGGGCGTGTAGTTCCAGTGCTAGTACTGGGCTCCTCCTCCTGGGGCCTGGTGCTGCTGGTGGTGGGCAGGTCTTCGGTTCTTGGGCCTAATCTTCTCATTCTTGTAGTGGGGGGGGGCGGTTTCCTCAGCTGAATCGGACTCTGATCCACTGCCCTCTAATGGCTCATACTCCGAACCAGAATCGTTTGATGAGAGCTCCCCGCTGCTCTCATCATCCGACATGGCAAGAATTTCATACGCCTCCTCAGGGGTATATCCTCTTTGAGACATGATAGTGGGCCTGGTGAGTATACTGATGGCAGTACTGATGAGTGGCGATATTGGTGGTGGACCTGCGTTTAGCGGTACCGGTGGCTGTACGGGTGGCTGGCCTGTGTGGCGGTACCGATGGTGGTACTGGTGGCTGATCTGGTGAAATGGATGGCTACACTGGTAGCGGATTTGTTTAGTGGTACCGGTGGCGGTACTGGGGGCTGGCCTGTGTGGTGATACGCATGGCTGTTCTGGTAGCGGATCTGTTTAGCGGTACAGGTGGCGGTACTGGTGGCTGGCCTGTGTGGCGGTACCGGTGGCGGTACTGTTGGCGGATCTGGTTATACGGATGGCTGTACTGGTAGCGGATCTGCTTAGTGGTACCGGTGGCTGGCCTGTGTGGTGATACAGATGGCTGTTCTAATAGCGGATCTGTGTGGTGGTACTGGTGGCTGGCCTGTGTGGCGGTACCGATGGCGATACTTGTGGTGACAGATGGGCTGTGTGACAGATGGGCTGTGTGACAGATGGGCTGTGTGACAGATCCAAATGGTACTGGTGACAGGTCCTCTTTATTGGGGGGGTTGTGTTGTGCACAGTACAGTACTGATAAGACACTGAGTAAAACTCACTGATCCCTGCTCTGCTCTCTCCTCACACGATCGGTGTGTGAGGAGAAAAAGCCGGGATCACATAATGACTTTTTTTTTGTTTACATTTGTGACCGGCTGTGACTGGACACAGCCGGTCACATGGTAAACAGCCAATTTTATTGGCTGTTTACAGATCGGGAAAGCGATGTGTCCAAGGGACACTCGCTCCCCCCCCCCCGATCATGTGGGCGTGCCTCCGGGCACGCGAACAGCATGCACTTGCATTCTGTGATCAGCTGTGTCTTATACACAGCCGATCATACGGTAAACAGCCAATTTAACTGGCTGTTTACCGTGATCGGTGACGGCCCGTGTCCGGCGGACACGAGCCGTGCACGATCGTCACGATGCGCGCTCCCGTGGGCGCGCGCTAGTGGCTTATCCTGAGGGCATCAATAGACGTCCAGTCAGGATAATGAACCCCCCGCCCGGCCGTCATTTGTCAATAGGCCAGGCGGGAAGGGGTTATAGTGGATGTAAACCCACCACCCACCCAGTATAAACTAATGACACAGTATTAATGTATATATACATGCAAGCTTCCTGCATCTACCCATACCTTTCAAATGTCCTTCCTGTAAGCACTAGCAGCTCTGTAAAACTCTGAAATCAGAGGGTGTCTGTGTTTGCTGGAGTTTGGTGGGTGGAGTTGTGATGTCACAAGCCTCCCCACCCACCTCTATACTGAGACATTGAGGAGGGAGGGAGGGGGGGAGTGTAAAACTTTCTCTGCTGTGTGAAGGAGGTAAGCAAATTGCTTGTCACTCACAGAGCAAGGGGCGGATCGAATGTGTATTTCCCTGTTAGTTTGACTTTCTCTTCCTGAAAAAAGATAAGCTCATTACTCACAGTTGGATTAACTCTTTGTGGCAAGACTGGGCACAGATGATATGACATGCTATACTCTACCAGGCAGAATTATTAATTAATTTTTTTTTTCGGTTTACATCCACTTTAACCACTTCAGCCCGGAGGGATTTCTCAGTTTAGGACAAGAGCACTTTTTGCGATTCGGCACTGAGTCGCTTTAACTGACAATTGCACGGTCGTGCGACATTGTAACCAAACTAAATTTGTGCCCTTTTTTCCCCACAAATAGAGCTTTCTTTTGGTGCCATTTGATCGGCTCTGCGTCATTTCTGATCACCGCTATAAACAAAAGAAAAGCGGCAACTTTTCAAAAAAACAAAACAATATTACTTACTTTTTGCTATAATACATGTCCAAAAAAAAATATTAAAAAAACATTTTTTTCATTGGTTTTGGCCGATTTATATTCTTCCTTATATTTTTTGTAAAAAAAAAATCGCAATTGCCGTATATTGATTGGTTTGCACAAAAGAAAAAAGGAGTGAGGTAATTGGGACTCTCCCCTATTGAGGCAACAAAATTGGTCTTTGATGGTACCGTACACATTGAATACAACAATCATTTATAAAAATATATTCATTTTTATTACAATTGTCTCTTTAAAATGAGGAAAAGAGTACACATATGTACAGTCAGGTCCATAAATATTGGGGCATTGACACAATTCTAATCTTTTTGGCTCTATACACCACCACAATGAATTTGAAATGAAAAGAACAAGATGTGCTTTAACTGCAGACTTTCAGCTTTAATTTGAGGGTATTTACATCCAAATCAGGTGAACGGTGTAGGAATTACAACAGTTTGTATATGTGCCTCTCACTTTTTAAGGGACCAAAAGTAATGGGACAATTGGCTGCTCAGCTGTTCCATGGCCAGGTGTGTATTATTCCTCAATATCCCATTTACAAGTGGCAGATAAAAGGTCCAGAGTTAATTTCAAGGTGTGCTATTTGCATTTGGAATCTGTTGCTGTCACCTCTCAATATGAGATCCAAAGAGCTGTCACTATCAGTGAAGCAAGCCATCATTAGGCTGAAAAAACAAAACAAACCCATCAGAGAGATAGCAAAAACATTAGGTGTGGCCAAATCAACTGTTTGGAACATCCTTAAAAAAGAATGCACCGTTGAGCTCAGCAACACCAAAAGACCCGGAAGACCACGGAAAATAACTGTGGTGGATGACCGAAGAATTCTTTCCCTGGTGAAGAAAACAATCTTCACAACAGTTGGCCTGATCAAGAACATTCTCCAGGAGGTAGGTGTATGTGTGTCAAAATCAACAATCAAGAGAAGACTTCACCAGAGTGAATACAGAGGGTTCACCACAAGATGTAAACCATTGGTGAGCCTCAAAAACAGGAAGGCCAGATTAGAGTTGGCCAAACAACATCTAAAAAAGCCTTCACACTTCTGGAACAACATCCTATGGACAGATGAGACCAAGATCAACTTGTACCAGAGTGATGGGAAGAGAAGAGTATGGAAAAGGAAAGGAACTGCTCATGATCCAAAGCATACCACCTCATCAGTGAAGCATGGTGGTGGTAGTGTCATGGCGTGGGCATGTATGGCTGCCAATGGAACTGGTTCTCTTGTATTTATTGATGATGTGACTGCTGACAAAAGCAGCAGGATGAATTCTGAAGTGTTTCGGGCAATATTATCTGCTCATATTCAGCCAAATGCTTTAGAACTCATTGGATGGCGCTTCACGGTGCAGATGGACAATGATCCGAAGCATACTGAGAAAGCAACCAAAGAGTTTTTTAGGCCTGGCAGAGCATCACCAGGGGTGAAACCCAGCGTCCGGTGATGTCTATGCGTTCCAGACTTCAGGCTGTAATTGACTGCAAAGGATTTGCAACCAAGTATTAAAAAGTGAACGTTTGATTTATGATTGTTAATCTGTCCCATTACTTTTGGTCCCTTAAAAAGCGGGAGGCACATATACAAACTGTTGTAATTCCTTCACCTGATTTGGATGTAAATACCCTCAAATTAAAGCTGAAAGTTTGCAGTTAAAGCACATCTTGCTCGTTTCATTTCAAATACATTGTGGTGGTGTATAGAGCCAAAAAGATTAGAATTGTGTCGATGTCCCAATATTTATGGACCTGACTGTATATATGAGATTTACACAGACCAAAAATTCAGACATCTATACAGTTGGTCATTTAAGAGAATACTTATGCAGTTTTCTGTAGATTCAACATGTTTTGCGGATTTATGAAATATCACCGCTTCCTCAGGAGTCTTTTTTACAGAGGAGTGTGTACAATTAGATTTGATGTCTGTATTTTACTGTAACAGTAGATAGTAAAGAAAAGTTATTAGATAACACATATAACAATTATATAAACTATAAACACATATGTCATCAATGAATAAACAATGGTTAGTACATTGATATTATTTTTGTTTTTGTGCATTGGCCACCCCACCAGGCCCCCTTACCAATGGTGCGACTGCACTCACGATACCCGGGATAACAGCGAATGTGGAAGTCAACAGTGTGCAGAGGAACAGGGACAACTTGGGTAATAAAAATAGATGGTATAACGGATGTCACAAGATGAACTTAATAGATTTATCTTCTAGGGACATAGGGTTTCACAGGATATTTCATTTATTCAGCAGCAGGCACACTGGGGTGCAAACATCCCAGGGGACATTCAGCCATATGGGGTTCATACA
The DNA here is from genome assembly GCA_018402905.1 of Glandirana rugosa. Lineage (NCBI taxonomy): Eukaryota > Metazoa > Chordata > Amphibia > Anura > Ranidae > Glandirana > Glandirana rugosa. The sequence goes on from BLSH010549325.1 coordinate 171,003, forward strand.
TCCCACAAGCCCGCCTGCTATACACATATCCTATTTATTACTACTCAGCCGTATGTAATAACTGCATGGTATAAAATCCGAGAGTGTATGGCCCTTATGGGTCCCAGTTGTACTATGTATATATTGTATATAGGTCCATATTATATTTAAAAGGAGTAATAGTAATATATCTGCCAGGGAAGGGCAGGGAGACAACATTACATTCCAAAAGTTGTGATTACCTGATAAAAAGGGGGAAAAGTATAAGAGCCGCTATAGTGCATCACGGAGCTACCTCTCATGTTTCATGGTATGAAATGGTCTAAAACAGTTTTGGTAAAAATAGTTAGCAAGCAGCATTATGGTATAGTATATAGTATATACGTAGTCACTCATGTCTATAGGATAGGCCATTCCAAATACTCACCCCCATATATCTATGTCTGCCCCTGCTGAGGACTAGTACTGTCTCAGCAATTCAAAAGCAGGTAAGATAGATTGGACTTGCAAGGGATCCTTACAGACTCATCTATGGATGATCAAAGTGTTCAAGATTCAAAATATATACAGAGGCTAGAAAGGTATGCTAAAGAGAGTTTGGCTCATATCAGGACGTACCATGGCATCCCTTTCCATGAGGGTATAGCGGCTGCATCGCTGAACAGCACAGTCTGTGTCCGTCCATTTATCACCCACTGCACACTAATCACTTCTGCCCAGCGACGCCCCCATGCGATAGAATGTAACTGGCCCTGTGGTGCGCAGGCACGGAATCACATGTACGCAATGCCTAATAGCGGGCACCAGCATCTCATAGAGACATAGATCCCCAGGCACCTCAAGGGGGGGACGGGACGATTCCCCTCCTCCTTTCCCCACAGAGCCGCACATCCGCTGGGACACCTGATATAAAAAGGTACTGTGATGGGAACACCTGATGTAAAAGAGCACTCTTATGGGAACACTTAATGTAAGGAGGCACACTGAAAATTGACAATAAATACTACTGAAATGCTATGAAAATTGTGCATTACATATATTTTGACAGACATAAATGACTATATATATTAGGATCTGCTTTATGGCACAAACATGAAATTCAGACTTCTGATGGAAATCACTGACCAGACCTCCCAAAATATTAATTTAATACCCAAGCCAGCCATAGTATGGTGCAATTTTACTTCCTGCAACCAGAAAATAGCTTGATTCCCCCATCAACACAGCCAGTGATTGATGGGGAAATCCCTCCCGTTGAGCTATTGTGTTCTCCTGACAAGGGTGGGGGGAGCCATCACAGATGGGAGAACACATAGTGATTATTGCTAGCAGCTATAGCCTCTGGCAATAATCACATGAAAAATCCAACAGGCTGGTTGTACCCAAGTTGATTGAATGATCAACTTGAGTACAATCAGGCTGCCCATACATGGTTTGAATCTTGGCTGGTCCCTGTTGAACCGGCTGAGATTGAAACTGTTTATGGCCGTCTTTAGAATATACCAGACTGCTTGTAAAATGTATGTCTGCCCCTGTGTGACCAGCCAGCTAGATTTGGTTAATGCCTCTAGTGATGGCCAGGTGTATTGTGGGCTTTGTCAGCTGTATCACATTTGGTTTTATCTGCTCAAAAAAAGTTCATCCCTTATTCCTCCTTCACCAAACAAGGTCCTCGCTCCTGTTAGTTGCCACGGACCCCTATCCTTGATACCTGGTTACAGCCATGGCATAATAGAGCGTGCATTTTGCATTATTGTTTCTACTCGAGTCCAGACTGGGAAACTTGGGGTTCTCGCAACAATCTTTCACTGTGCTGGTTGATTTCCTAGGATGTGCAATGGATGGAAAATTGGATTGGATCATGAGACACAGAGCAGGCTATAAACATTACTATCTGGGTTATGTGCCACCTATAGGTTAATGGACACTGGCAGACCAAACAGACAGGAACCCTCCCCCCCTCTATATAACCCCTCCCATACAGGAAGTACTTCAGTTTTGTAGCAAGCAATGAAATTCCAGAAAGAGGGGAGGGACTTCTGTGTCCCGTGATGTACACCAAGAAATGGATTTTACAATAAGTAAGTAGGAAAAATCCAAATTTCTTTATCATACATCACGGGACACAGAGTAGACTATAAATATTACTATCTGGGATGTCCAAGAGCAATACTCATGAAGGGAGGAAGACACCTTCGCAAAGCACAACTCCAACTGTCCGGAACTTATACTGCAGCCTGTAGCACACTATGGTCAAAAGCAACATCCTCTGTAGCTCTAAAATCTACCTGATAGAACCTTGTGAACGTATGCACTGAAGACCAGTTAGTGGCATTGCAGACCTGAGCCACCGACACTTGATGGTGAATTGCCAAGTGGCTCCTACCCCCCTGGTAGAACAAGCTCTTACCCACAAGGGAGGAGCTCTACCTTTCAGACCATAGGCCTGAATGACCAATTGGTGGATCCAATTGGAAATGGATGCCGCTTGTCCTTTCTTGGCCCCCTCTGGCAACACTAACAAGGAGTCTGATGTCCTGAATTGTGCTGATCTCTTCAGATAAACTCTGGCAGCTCACACTACATCCAAGGAGTGCAGCAGAACCTGCTGAACGAGGTTCCGGAAAAAAGGAGGGAAGGACAATGTCCTGGGCTTCAAATGAAAACCCAAAACTACCTTCGGTAAAAACGACGGGTGAAGGCACAACACCACCTTATCATGGTGTAAGACTACAAATGGCTCTTTACTAGTGTTGAGCGAACCCGGACTGTAACGTTCGGGTCCGTACCGAACTTTCGGGTGTCCGGGGCACGGACCCGGACATTTCAAAAATCGTTCGGGTTCGGTCCGGGGTTCTGCTATTTTACTCCACGTGTTGAGAAGCTGCGGGGCAGCCAATCAACAAGCGTTTCACTGGTTTGCCCTTAGAAGCCATCACAGCCATGCCTACTAATGGCATGGCTGTGATTGGCCAGTGCATCATGTGACCCAGCCTCTTTATAAGCTGGAGTCACAGTGCTGCAGTCACATGCTCCTTGGGTTAGTGTAGGGAAAGGAAGCTGAAAGCGTGAGGGAGAGATTTGAGACATTTTAAGACCTGATCCTGCATCCTGAGATAGATTACTTTACTACTGCTGTGCTGTTGCTGCTATGTTGGACAGATAGCAGAAATTAGAGATTTCACATACCGCTGCTTTGAGTTGCAGATCAAACTCTGCATAAAACAACGATCGCCACGATCGTGCTCAACGATCAGATTGTTGGGGGAATTTGAGATTTCAAATACTGCTGCTTAGAGTTGGAGATTGCAGATTAAACTCTGTCTAACGAAACGATCGTACGTTCGTACACAACGATCAGATTGTGGGATCGTACACACAACGATCAGATTGTGGGAGTAATTTCAGATTTCACATACTGCTGCTTTGAGTGATCTGACTGCACTAGGTAGAGGCTTCTGCTTAGAGGGACAGATTTTTGTTCCAAAACCATTGCCACTCCTATAGGGCCAGCTGTTGATGTAAGTGACACATTATTGTTCAAAAATCATCTCCTAGTTCAAAGGGGAGAGTTTCCAGGTGTTGCTTAGAGGGACAGATTCTTGTTCCAAACCCATTGCCTACTCCTATAGGGCCAGCTGTTGATGTAAGTGACACATTATTGTTCAAAAATCATCTCCTAGTTCAAAGGGGAGAGTTTCCAGGTGTTGCTTAGAGGGACAGATTCTTGTTCCAAACC
>BLSH010549325.1:179802-191057 GCA_018402905.1 Glandirana rugosa
CAGTTCGGTGGGAGCACAGAAACCCTGAATTTAAATCGGAACTGTCGAGACGTTTTCGTCGGCAAACTTGGATAGTCGTCCTAAGGAAACTAAGAAAACTGTGCCTTCAACCGGAAAGACTAGCGATAGTGAAGTCGTTCTTCCCACAGTCTCAACCGTCGAAAAAGAACATTTCTCATCTCAACTCGCTTGGAGACCTTCAAGCCCAAGACGACCAGGCCGGCTTGAAGCCCTGTTTCAGGCCCACGCCCACCTTGGGCTTGCTAGCGTGCCTGTGGCTTGGGGTAACTTTAGTTACCCCTGGGCTTGAAAATCCGCCCTCTAGGGCTTTCCAGGACTTTGTTACAGCCATTTTTGTGCCTAAAAGTTCGGGTCCCCATTGATTTCAATGGGGTTCGGTGTCCGTGCGATCGTTCGGGTTCCACCCGCACCCGGACTTTGTCCCGAAGTTCGGCCGGACCAGCAGAACCCGAACTTCCAGAGGTTCGCTCAACTCTACTCTTTACAAGAAAAAGCTGCCAACTCTGACACCCTTCTTGCTGAAGTGATAGCGATCAGAAAGGCCAACTTCCGTGTCAAAAGAATCAAAGGAATCCTGCTGATAGGTTCAAACGGCTGCTTTTGCAGAGCTGTCAAGGCTAAATTTAAGTCCCAAAGACACGAGGGTGGCTTGACAAGAGGGACCATCCACATCACCCCTTGTATAACATCCGAATTAAGGAATGCGCAGCAGTATGCCTTTGAAAGAATATAGATAAAGCCGAAATTTGAGCTTTAATTGTTCCCAAGGCCAACTTCATCTCTACCCCTGACTGGACTGCATTTCAGTGGATGCTATTTCTTGGTTTCACACCAGGAAATGTAAGACTTCCAGACCCTGTAATAGATATTCAACATTGCAGACAAAATCGGTCCTTAGATTCCCTGATCCATCAACACCCAGGCTTTCATAGCCAGGCTGTCAAATTTAGCTACCGTAAAGTAGGGTGGAATTATGGTCCTTGAGATAGTAGGTCTGGGCGGGCCAGAAGAGTCCATGGACCATCCACAGCCAACCTTACTATGTTTGAGTACCAGGCTGAGCCGGGTCTAACAATATAAAAGGAATCACCTCCTCTCAGATTGTGGTAGCAGCTGAATATAGGGAAGAGCATAAATCAGGCAAAACCGGTCCCATGGGACCACCAGAGCATCTACTTCGATCGCCCCCAGATCCTTTGCTCTGGACACAAACTGATCCAGTTTGTTGTTGAACCTGGATGCCAACAGATCTACATCAGGGGTACCTCAACGCTGGCAAATTTCCCCAAAAACCTCTGGGTGCGGGGACCATTCCCCTGGAAGCAGCTGCTGGTGACTGAGATAATCCGCCTTCCAGTTCTCTAATCTCAGAAATAGACTGCTGACAGAAAAAGCACATGCCGCTCTGCACAAATAAGAATGCGGCTCACCTCCTCCTGAGCTGACCGACTCTTGTTGCCGCCCTGATGGTTGATATAAGTCACTGCTGTGGCATTGTCCAACTGGATCCTCATCAGACAAACTCACAGCCTGACTGACCAGAAAATCAGAGCAAGATGTACTGCCCATAATTCCAGGACATTCATGGGCAGGCTTTATTCCGATTGAGACCCTTCCCTTTGGACTGTGGACTTCTCCAGAATAGCCACCCATCCAGAGAGACTGGCATCCGTAGTCACTATTTTCCAAATTAGCAGAAGAAAGGACATCTCTCTCTCCCAAATTCTGATCCAGCAACCACCAATTGAGACTTTGTTGAATCTTTGGGGACAGATACATGTGGCAATCCAAGGCTTGCACCCCCTTGTCCCTGGTTAACAGAATGTTCTGCTGTAAAGGTCTGGCATGGAACTGTACATAAGGAATTGCCTCGAATGAGGACACCATTCTTCCCAGCAAACTCATGCAGAGCCGAATGAAAGGATGCCTCTTGTTTCTTACTTCTTGAACCTGATTCCTCGGGGCGCTGAATTTTCTTGCAGGTAGGAACACCCTTGCTTGTACTGTGTCTAGCACTAGACCCAGATTTTCCAGGTTCTGAATTGGTTCCAAAGCTGACTTTTCGTAGTTTAGATCCAGCCTTGGTGTTCTAGAAAATGAACCGCGAGAGCCACATTCTTCTTTAAGTTTTGCATTGACTGTTCCCTGAGCAAGAGGTCATCTAGATAACCTAACACCGAGATCCCTTGAGATCTTAGCAAGCCCAACACTGAAGCCAGAACCTTCGTAAACACCCGAGGTGCTGTAACAAGCCTGAAGTGCAGAGCCACAAATTGAAAGTGATGACCTTCTATCTCGAAGCGTAGAAACCTCTGATAAGGTTGCAATATATGGGCACGTGTAGGTACACATTCTTTATGTCTTTGGATGCAAGAAAATCTCCTGCTTGCAGTGAGGCTACCACTGAGCATACTGACTCAATCCAAAAGGACCGAATAGCTAGATATTGATAAAGCATCAGATCCAGAATAGGTCTTATGTCCCCATTTGTACCTCTACAATCACTGCTTGAGTCAACAATTGGTTGAGTGTTTGAAACAACAAGCCTCTCTTCTTCTGATCTGAGGGTACATTGGACCTCAGAAAACAATCAGGGGAAAGGACCCGAAATTCCAGCCTGTACCCCAAAGACACTGTGGACATGACCCACCTGTCTTGAACCAGTGTTTCTCAGGTCTGGCAAGTGGGGTGCCCCTTCAAATGGGAGGCTTAGCACAAGTCTTAGAAGGCTTCTGAACCCCGGGCTTCTTCTGCCCCTGGTTTTGAGGCTAGGACCAGACCCTTAAAGGGTGCCTAAACTGCCTGGAAGATGAAAAATTGGCAGCAGGAGTACTTACGCCTTTAAACGATGGACGTTTGGTCCATTTTTGACCGCTAGGAGAGGGCTTTTTCCTCCTGAGATCTTTTGGATATATCTATCCAAATCCTTGCCAAATATCCGCTCACCATGGAAAGGAAAACCAGCTAATAATTTTTTGCAAGGTAATTCAGCTGACCAATTTTTTAACCACACAATTCTGCGCATATGCACAGACGAAAGTACTAAACGCGAAACCTGGTGTACTGAATTATTGAGAGCATCTACCGCAAAGCACAAGGCCCGAGGCAAATCTGTCATCTTTTCAGCAGGCATATGCTCCTGCACAGGCTTACCCGATCGTGTAAAATGGTCCTTTAGGGATTGACTGACACCATTTGCTGCCACCACAGGCTGCACAGCAGATCCAGCAAAGGAAAAAGAAGCTTTTAGTAAAGATCAGCTGAATATTTAAACACTTGAGCATTATCAACTGGTTAAGTTAAATTCTTGCTCAGACAAGATACTGCAGTATTCACAACTGGTATGCTCCATTTCTTAACAAATTTCTCCTCCATTGGATATGGGAAGGAAAACCTTTTGGGAGGAACAAAAATTATATCTGGGCGATCCCAATCAGAATACACCACCCACTCCAAAAGCGGATGCACTGGAAAAATTTGAGTGCTCTCTGGAGGCCACATAGAATCCAAAGAGGAGTATGAAGGTGGTTTAAATACAGAGCAGACCATTTCCATAAGGGACTGGATCAATACTCTTTCTGGCTGAGAAGCTGATAAAGTCTCAGTCTCTTCAGGCACTGACTCCCCAGAAGCGGAGTCTTCCGCCTGACCTTCCTCCAAATCATTAGCAATTACCTCATGCACATCATCTACCCATTCCTGTTCCAACACAGAGGGATAAGGGGAGGGAGATCTCTCATGCTTTTCCCTTGTGTGACTGAAGCAATCATACCAGCGATCTTATTTTCTAACCCAGCCACACCTGAAGATTGATCGTCTTTTGTAACATTTGCTGATGCAGATGCACTGATAGTAGCCACAATGCCAGACAAGCGTAATGGCTCAGATTGACCTGTTGACCTCTGGTCTATCAGGGAAGCTATTATAACCGAGTTCCAGCTAGGCTCTTCAGGAGCTGCTGGCGGTGCACATATGTCATTTCCGGCCAAGCCTCCCCCACTCCGCTTCCTGTAAGACATAACTTACTCCAAGGCGATAACAGTACTTGGACTTGGGATAAAATAACTCAAAACTCCCACAGTACAACAATTCCCATGCAGGGCTTTGATCCAGCAATATGCAGCTATCGCAGCCCAACCGTAATATATGCAACACATTAGATAATCCTGCCAGTTGTAACCACATTGCTGCCATGCTTGCGTGGAACCTCATGTGGACGTCCAACGTGCGTGCCCACTGCTAAGTCTGCGCACGCTCCTGCGTGTGCCTCACAACTCGCTGGCTGCTTGGAATCCAGCCCTTCCACAGAGAGAGAAGCACTGAGGAATGAGAAAATGCTAGGTATACCATCTCCTAATTGTGAACAGCATACCTTATGGTTACAACTCGTACCAGCAGTTCTTCAGAACAAGCAACCAGGTCTCCGCTGACCTCTAGTAGTTAAAAAAAGAACAGTTACAGAGATTTTGTGGTTTTGCCTTAATCATCTTGAATAGAAGGGGGTTCACTTATCCATATCGCTACAGGGCCCCACAAAATACAGAGGCCCAATGTTCTCCCATCACGGTGTATTTGTCACTCAAGACCTTCAAGGACTGGATAGCCCTTTTTACTTCTAAGGTCCACTCCCTTGGACCTGTACAGCACCCCACAGGAATTTACTTGGTTTTTAACCATTTCCTTACTGGGCACTTAAACCCCCCTCCTGCCCGGACCAATTTTCAGTTTTCAGCCCTGTCGCTCTTTGAATGACAATTACGCGGTCGTGCGATGCTGTACCCAAACAAACTTGGCGTCCTTTTTTTCCTACAAATAGAGCTTTCTTTTGGTGGTATTTGATCACCTCTGCTTTTTTTATTTTTTGCGCTATAAACAAAAAAGAAGCGACAATTTTGAAAAAAGGAACAATATTTTTTACTTTTTGCTATAATAAATTTCCAAAAATAAAAAAACAAATTTATTGGGGCAGTAGACAAAAGCTCGACGGGAAGATATATGATACCTTGTATATCTGTAGATGATATCTGCCAATGGTTGACTATGTGATAAAGGCCTTTTGTATGTATGTTGATCTCTGGTTGCCCTCTGGGGTATTAATAAAATCATATTGGAAAAAAAACAAAAACAAATTTATTCATCAGTTTAGGCCGATATATATTCTTCTACATATTTTTGGTAAAAAAAAATCCAAATTGGCGTATATTGATTGGTTTGCGCAAAAGTTATAGCGTTTACAAACTATGGACATTGGTTTATGGAGTTTTTATTTATTTTTATTTTTTTACTAGTAATGGTGGCGATCTGCGATTTTTATCGGGACTGTGATATTGCAGCAGACATGTCGGATGTTTTTGACACTTTTTTGGGACCAATGACATTTATACAGCGATCAGAAATGTAAATATCCACTGATTACTGTATAAATGTCATTGGCAGTGAAGGGGTTAACCTGCAGGGGGCAGTGAAGGGGTTAACTATGTTCCCTGGGTGTGTTCTAACTGTGGGGTGGCAGGGTTGGCAGGGGCATGACAGATCTAACTGATCCCAATGACAGGGATCAGTAGATCTGTCATGTCCCCTGTCACAGAACGGGGAACCGCCGTGTTTACATCGGCGGTTCCCCGTTCTGGCTCTCTGGAAGGAGATTGCGGGTCTCCGGCGGACATCGGTTTCCGCCCGACCCACAGGCATGCTCCCGCAGCGTGCACGGGCACATGCGCGCGCTGCTCGCGCCCGCGGGAGCGCACCCAGCACGAGCCAAATGGGAGGACGTCTATAGACGTCCTCCCAGTATTTTAGCGCTGCGCTGTAGCCATCATTCGGCTATGGCGTGGATGCGAGGAGGTTAATTTCCCAAGGTTCCTATATACACGGTCCAGTGCCAAAAGGGTTGCATTACAGGCAAAACCTCGTTGTATATCCATCTTCTTTAAACAAGGTTCGGGTACCATTTATTTTAACATTAAAGGCTAAGTTCACTTTTTTCCCCTAAATTCCAGCTCCCCTATGTACCAAAATAGCAATAATGTACTTATTTTGCAAAAATAAAACAGCTTTCCATTAATTCTACACAGACTTACCTCACTCTCTTCAAAGCTGTTTAAACACACTACTCAATTACTTCTGCTTTACTTCCTGGTCAGACTTTAGGTCATGACACAGGAAGGAGTTAACCAGCTGAGGGTAGATGATGCAGGGTGTGTGCTAATAAGATCAGCTGGTCAACTCCTTCCTGTTTCATGATCTAAAGTCTGACCAGGTAGTAAGGCAGAAGTAATCGAGTAGTGTGTTTAAACAGCTATGAAGAGAGTGAGGTAAAACTGTGTAGAATTAATGGAAAGCTGATTTATTTTTGCAAAATAAGTACATTAATGCTATATTGGTACATAAGGGAGCTGGAATTTAGAAAAAAAAAGTGAACAAAGGTAAATTTAGGAGTTGTAAAGGTAGAAGGTTTTCCATCCTAATGCATTCTATGCATTAAGATAAAAACCTTCTGTGTGTAGCAGCCTCTCCAGCACCCCCTAATTACTTAACTGAGCCCCATCTCTCTCCAGCAATGTCCATGAGTGTCTTAGCTGTCCAGGACTCTCCTCCTGATTGGCTGAGACACAACAGTGGCGCCATTGGCTCCCGAGGCTGTCAATCAAAGTCAGATAGCCAATAAGAAGAAAAAGGGGGCGGGGCCAGGGCTCCGTGTCTGAATGGACACGGCTGCTTGCTGTGGATTCTCTCAACAGGAGGGAGGGGCCAGGAGCAGTGAAGAGGGACCTGAGAAGAGGAGGATCCAGGCTGCTCTGTGGAAAACCAACTGCACACAGGAGGTAAGTATAACATATTTGTTATTTTTAAAAAAACTAAAAAAAGTATTTACAATTCCTTTAAGTTGTCTAAATGGATCTGATCATTCAGTCTCTTGATTCTTAATGGAACCGTTCCAGGACTAACAGTACTCACAAAGCGCTCAAACGTGACCTTCACCTTGAAGACACTGGCAAAAAAACGTAGGTACTTCCTGTATGGGAGGGGTTATATAGAGGGCGACTTCCTGTCTGTTTGGTCTGCCAGTGTCCATCCACCTATAGGTGGTGCATAACCCAGATAGTAATGTTTATAGCCTGCTCTGTGTCCCGTGATGTATGATAAAGAAATTCCTTGCGTATCAGCTGGCCTCCCTTGTCCCTATACTCCTGTTTGTGACATAAAGGCTTCTGTAGCCTTCTGTTTTTCCTCCTCAATTATCCTTCTTTTTGGTCTGATGTAACAAAATGTAATATTTAAATCCCAACTCCAGAAAAATAAAAAAATGATCCCTTGCAGTGGGGCTGCGCCTGCACTGCATGGCTTAATAGCTCCTTTTGTCTAGGGGAGAGGAGGCAGATCCTACATTTCCCCAACAGATCGCCAACATGTACTGTGACATAATGAAGCAGAGCACGATCCCCTCCCTTCAGAGACTGGGTCACAGGGAAGTATTCCAACATGATAACGACCACAAGCACACCTCCAAGATGACCACTGCCTTGCTAAAGAAGCTGAGGGTAAAGGTGATGGACTGGCCAAACATGTCTCCAGACCTAAACCCTATTGAGCATCTGTGGGGCATCCTCAAACAGAAGGTGGAGGAGCACAAGGTCTCTAACATTCACCAGCTCTGTGACGTCATGGAGGAGTGGAAGAATACACCCCTCTCATTTTTGTAAATATTTTATTATATCTTTTCATGTGACAACACTCAAGAAACCATACTTGCTACAAAGTAATGTAGTGAGTGTACAGCTTGTATAACAGTGCAAATTTTCTGTCCCCTCAAAATGACTCAACACACAGCCATTAATGTCTAAACCGCTGGCAACAAAAGTGGGTACACCCCTAAGTGAAAATATACAAATTGGGCCCAAAGTATCAGTATTTTGTGTGGCCACCATTATTTTCCAGCACTGCCTTAACCCTCTTGGGCATGGAGTTCACCAGAACTTCACAGACTTCCATGACGACATCACAGAGCTGGTGGATATTAGAGACTTTGCGCTCCTTCACCCTCCATTTGAGGATGCCCCACAGATGCTCAATAGGGTTTAAGTCTGGAGACCTGCTTGGCCAGTCAATCACCTGTAGCGCTTACCCCCGTAGGAGCGGCTGGATTTGATGATATAATTTACTACTCTGACAGTACAACCTTGTACGCTCGTATCTCCAGTTGTCTAGGGGTATGTTGAAAGAAGCTGACCACTAATCACTTTTCTGATGCTTAAACAGGATAACGTTTATTCTTCACACAAGAACAAGGAGAGAGGGGTAGGGAGCTCAGGACACCCTTTCAGCGACAGTCAAAAATATGAATAGACAGGCAGACTCTCAGGCAAAAATACAGTGAGACAGCATAACAGGCCGCAGCCTCTTCTGAACACTCTGACACGTGGCTATCTCACTTAGCAACCTCAAAAACGACCATTACACTTGCGGATCTGTAGAACTCCCTCTTAGTTCTCTAAGCTTCAGTGGATCCAAATTTAGCAACAACAGAATGTACTCACAAACATGTAGAACTCTCTCACAGTTCTTTGGGCTTGGGTGGATCCTGACTTAGAAATGAACACTCATGGGTCCACTGAACTCTCTCACAGTCCCCTTACTGAAGCAGATCCTGGGCAGGCGCACCGCAACACTTTACATCTTCCTGACAGGCAGGGGTCTCCTGACAACCGGGACCCCTGGATAGGCCTAAGGACTCAGGCCTAGCAGCCACAAGGCTTCTGTAACGCAGGCCCCTCCCAGCGAACTGGGAGAGCAACTGGGGCCTACCCCAGTGGAGCTGGGCTGGATTCTGACCTCTCCCCAGGCGAGCTGAGCTGGATTCTCCCCGATCACATGACTTCCTCCCCATATATGGTCTCCTCCCACCTACCCACAATGCACTTGCACCGAGTGGATTGTCTGGGAAAACAATGAGATCACTCCAGAATGTTCTGGAATATTATGACTTATCACACCCATATCTTAGGCAGCAGTGTCACCTACTGACATGGTGGAGAAGTACATTGGAGAAAGTTTAGTGGTCTGAAATACAAATCACAGCAAGACCAGTAGTGTCTTGCAAATATATTTTGCCTGACAGCCTAACAAATTTAGCACCCCACTACACACCTTTACCCTCAGCTTCTTTAGCAAGGCAGTGGTCGTCTTGGAGGTCTGTTTGGGGTCATTATCATGTTGGAATACTGCTCTGCTTCAATATGGCAAAGTACATGTTGGCATTCATGGTTCCCTCAATGAACTGTAGCTCCCCAGTGTTGGCCGCACTCATGCAGCCCCAGACCATGACACTCCCACCACCATGCTTGACTGTAGGCAAGACACATGTGTCTTTGTACTCCTCACCTGGTTGCCGCGACACACGCTTGACACCATCTGAACCAAATAAGTTTATCTTGGTCTCATCAAACCACAGGACATGGTTTCAGTAATCCATGTCCTTAGTCTGCTTGTCTTCAGCAAACTGTTTGTGGCCTTTCTTGTGCATCATCTTTAGAAGGTGTATTCCTTCTGGGACGACAGCCATGCAGACCAATTTGATGCAGTGTACGGCATATGGTCTGAGACCCCCCACCAATTCAACCTCTGCAGCAATGCTGACAGCACTCATACGTCTATTTCCCAAAGACAACCTCTGGATATGACGCTGAACACGTGCATTCAACTTCTTTGGTCGACCATGGTGATGCCTGTTCTGAGTGGAATCTGTACTGTTAAACCGCTGTATGGTCTTGGCCACCGTGCTGCAGCTCAGTTTCAGGGTCTTGGTAATCTTCTTATAGCCTAGGCCATCTTTCTGTAGAGAAACAATTCTTTTTTTCTGATCCTCAGAGAGTTCTTTGTCATGAGGTGCCATGTTGAACTTCCAGTGACCAGTATGAGAGAGTGAGAGCAATAACACCAAATTTAACACACCTGCTCCCCATTCATGTCTGAGACCTTGCAACACTAATGAGTCATGACACCGGGGAGGGAAATGGCTAATTTGGCCCAATTTGGACATTTTCACTTAGGGGCTTACTCACTTTTCTTGGCAGCTGTTTAGACATTAATGGATGTGTGTTGATGGGACAGCAAATTTACACTGTTATACCAGCTGTACACTTACTACTTTACATTGTAGCAAAGTGTCATTTCTTCGGTGATGTTGCATGACAAGTTATAAAATATTTACAAAAATGTGAGGGGTGTACTCACTTTTGTGAGATACTATATGTTAAATTACAATCTACAGTGGGGAGACAGGAAATGGTTAAAGTGTTGCTAAATCCAGCAATATAAAAACAATTCACCCCCCCCCCCCCCCACAGTGCACACAGCTTCTAAATCTTCTTTTTAGATCAAAATACTGCTGCTATATACCTTTTTTTTCATCTGTATATTGAAGTCAGGTGATAAACTGCATAGAGCCAGGATTTCCCTAGTATTCATGTGTGAGGAGAATTCACTCTCTGATGATGCAACTTCCTTTGCATCAGTGACCCTTCACCCACAATCCGGCCAGAGCTGATTAGTGCTTTGAGATGTATACAACACAAAATGTATTATTAATTTGTAATAAAGTCAGGGGGGGGGGGAGTTACGTTTGAGTGACATTCTGGTTCACTATGTTCACACGGCTCCAATCCAGAAACACTGTGAGTCTATACAGTGTATATTTTCATATTGCATATATACAGCAAGGCATTCTGATAGGCATTCTATAAAAATATAAATATTGAGTGTATTCTTCATTGTAAAAATTAAAAAAGAAAAATAATAATGAATTAAAAAGATTGTAATGTTATCATGCTACATTTTGAGGCTTTATGGTATGTGCCCATGGATCATCCTCCTATGATTGTGCAATGATTGTGTATTGAGTTGCCAGGTGTGATGAAGATGAGGGATGACAGGGGTGGGGTGTTAGCAAGGTTTCAGTGAATGGACAGGTGTGATGAAAAGGAGGATGAGGATGACAGGGATGGGGTATTAGCATGTTTGCTGTGGATGTCCAGGTGTGATGAACATGAGGATGACAGGGGGTGGGGTGTTAGCAAGGTTGCAGTGGATGGCAAGGTGAGATGAAAAGGAGGATGAGGGTGACAGGGGGTGGGGTTTTAGCAAGGTTGCAGTGGATGGCAGGATGAGATGAAAAGGAGGATGAGGATGACAGGGGGTGGGGTTTTATACATGTTTGCAGTGGATGGTCAGGTGTG
>BLSH010549325.1:191067-202763 GCA_018402905.1 Glandirana rugosa
TTTGTACGTATTTTTGGGGTGGGGACAGTAGGAGTAGGAGGAGAAGTAGAGTGGACCGAGGAGGATGAGGATGACAGGGGTGGGGTTTTTATGCATGTTTGCAGTGGATGGCCAGGTGAGATGAGGAGGAGGATGAGGATGACAGGGGGTGGGGTTTTATGCATGTTTGCAGCTGATGGCCAGGTGTGATGGACAGGAGGATGAGGATGACAGGGGGTGGGGTCTTATGCATGTTTGCAGCAGATGGCCAGGTGTGATGAACAGGAGGATGAGGATGACAGGAGGTGGGGTTTTATGCATGTTTGCAGTGGATGGCCAGGTAAGATGAAGAGGAGCATGAGGATGACAGGGAGTGGGGTGTTTGCAAAAGTATAGAAATATCTATGACCTCAATATGCACGGCAAGGGGTGGGGTGTTTGCAAAAGTAAAAGTATAGAAATATCTATGACCTCAATATGCACGGCTGTAGGCTGCAACTGATGCTGCAAAAACATGTACAATGGTGTAATCTAATTTATGGAATCACTATAGTCTGTGTCCATGTGCTTTTATGGAAGGCGGATCCTCCATGATTCTATATGCAATATCCCACCCACTTTGTTTTTTTTAGTTACTGGGCGTGGAGGAGGAGGGAGGGTCTGGGGGAGGGGGGCAGTTAGGATCTGTATACACACCCACATTTGTGATGTATATACCATGTGACCTGAAGACTCTGAACACGAAATAGGAAAAAGGGATTTTATTAAAACTTACCGTAAAATCCTTTTCTCTGAGTTCACTGACAGACGCAGCCCTCTTAGACATGTGGGTTATATGCACATCCTACTAGGAGTTAACTAGGCAATCCTCTCTCTCCCATATAACCCCCCTGCTCAGCTCAGCATATCAGTTTGTAACAAGCCGTACAAACATAACGCAGAGGGGCGGGTGCTGCATCTGTCAGTGAACTCAGAGAAAAGGATTTTACGGTAAGTTTTAATAAAATCCCTTTTTCTCTTACGTTCACTGACAGATGCAGCCCTCTTAGACATGTGGGGATGTCCCAAAGCTGTGTCATAAAAGAGGGGTGGGTAAACGACAACAACTGTACCCAACAGAAACCTCTCAGGAGGCGCCAGCCGCACCTACACTGCCGCCTGTAAAACTTTACGGCCAAAAGCAGCATCCGAAGATGCTGACACATCAACTTTATAAAACTTAGTAAACGTGTGCACCGAGGCCCAAGTGGCCGCCTTGCATACCTGTGACACCGAAGCCTGGTGTCTGAAAGCCCAGGAAGTGCTAACAGCCCTGGTGGGATGAGCCGTGACTGGGAAAGGGGGTACCTTGCCCCGAACAGAATACACATGAGTCACGGTCTGTCTGATCCAACCGAAAACAGTAGCCGACAAGGTCGCCAATCCTGCGCGGACCGTCCATCAGTACAAACAACGCGTCAGACTTCCGAAAAGAGTCTGTAGCCGCCAAATACACCTGCAAAGCCCTCACGACATCCAATGAATGTAACTCAAATTCCTTAGGATGTGAAGGATGCGGACACAATGCAGGAAGAACAATATCTTCATTAATGTGAAAAGAAGAAACCACCTTCGGTAAAAATGAAGGAGACGGGCGCAAGACCGCCTTGTCCTTGTGAAGGATCAAGTAAGGAGACTTGCAGGACAACGCTGCCAACTCAGACACCCGCCTAGCGGATGTAATGGCCACCAAGAAAGCCACTTTCTGCGACAGCAATTGTAAGGGAATATCCCTGATTGTCTCATATGGTGGCTTCTGCAGCACAGAAAGCACCAAATTCAAATCCCACGGTGCCATAGGCGACCGTACTTGAGGAGCCACATGGCGCACACCTTGTACAAATGTATGAATCAACGAATGTGACGCCAAAGATTGCTGAAAAAGAATCGCCAGAGCCGAAATCTGACCCTTGAGAGTACTCAAGGCCAATTTTATATCCAGGCCCTGCTGCAAAAAGGCCAGGACCCTGGACACAACGTAAGAGCGGGGGTTCCAACCCCCCGCCTCACACCAAGCAATATAGGCCTTCCAGGTGCGATGATAAATCTTGCGCGAAGTACACTTGCGCGCTTTCAGCATGGTAGGAATCACAGAGTCAGCGACACCCCTATCCCTCAGCACCTGGGACTCA
The DNA here is from genome assembly GCA_018402905.1 of Glandirana rugosa. Taxonomy (NCBI): domain Eukaryota; kingdom Metazoa; phylum Chordata; class Amphibia; order Anura; family Ranidae; genus Glandirana; species Glandirana rugosa. The sequence continues at coordinate 193,218 of BLSH010549325.1, forward strand.
ATAGCCAAGCCGACAAAGCCAGCGAGGGTAAAGCAGGGTGCAAGATGGGTCCCTGAGACAACAGATCTTCACGCAGCAGAAGGCGCCAGGGAACATCTGCCACCATTCGCACCACGTCGGCGTACCACGGATGCCGAGGCCAATCTAGAGCCACCAGGATCATCGGAATCCCCTCCGCTTCCACCCTGCGCAGTAGCTGCGGTAGAAGCTTGATGGGAGGATAGGCGTACAGAAGACGATACCGACCCCAAGGCGCTACCAGCGCTTCCGTGGCGACTGCCAACGGGTCTCTCGTCCTGCACACAAAAGTTTTCACTTTGTGGTTGAACCGAGACGCCATGTGGTCCACATCTGGCGTGCCCCACTTGTGGCAAATCTGGCTGAACACTTCTGGATGGAGGGACCATCCGCAGCTGCTGCCGAGCTCCTCGTTCCGCCCTGATGATTCACATATGCCACTACCGTGGCATTGTCCGCCTGAACCCGAACCGGGAGGTCGTGCAACCTTTCCGTCCAGTGGGCGAGGCAGAGTCTGATCGCCCTCAGCTCCAGCACATTGATCAGAAGGTGAGATTCCTGCACCGATCAGCGGCCCTGCGCAGACAACTGCCCCAGGACCCCCCCCCCCCAGCCTGATAGGCTGGCGTCCGTCGTGACTATCGACCAATTCAGGGGAAGAAAAGACTTAACCCCAATGTTAAGGCCGGGGCCTGAAGCCACCATGCCAACGACCCTCTGGTCTGAGAATCCAACCTGATTAACTTGTCCAGGGACAGTGGGCACTTGTCCCACCAAGACAGAATTGCTCGCTGAAGGAGCCGAGTGTGACTCTGGGTGTAGGGGAACGCCTCGAAAGCTGAAACCATGAGCCCCAACACCCGCATATAAAACCATAAGGAAGACCACCGGCGTGACAGCAGGGTTCGCACTGCTGCTTGCAGTGTCAGCAACTTGGCCGGAGGTAGGAACACCTTTGCCTGCTCCGTGTCCAGAATCAGACCCAGATATTCCAGGCGACAGGACGGTGTCAATGTCGAATTCTGCAGATTGATCAGCCAGCCGAAGTCTTGTAACGAGGTCATGGTGATAGCCACATTCTCCTCCAAAAGAGAAGCTGACTCCGCTCTCAGGAGCAGGTCGTCGAGGTATGCTACCACCCCAATGCCCCTCTGCCTCAGTAGCGCCAGCACCGGGGCCACTAGCTTGGTGAACACTCGAGGAGCCAAGGCCAGACTGAAGGGAAGTGCCACGAATTGGTAGTGAAGATCTCCCACCGCAAAGCGCAGAAAGCGCTGGTGCCGGAGACAAATGGGGACGTGAAGATACGCGTCCCTGATATCCAGGGACGCCATGAACTCCCCTTGGTGCTGGGCGGCCATGTCCGAAAGGACGGATTCCATCCGAAATGTTCGTGCTCTCACAAAGTGGTTTAGCTCCTTTAGGTCCAGAACTGGCCTGACCCCCCCTTTTTTGGGGACCACGAATAGGTTTGAGTAGAAACCTTGAAACCTCTCCAAATGAGGTACTGGCACGATCACCCCCTGGTCGGAGAGTGCCTGAACAGCCCTTAAGAGGGCCTCCCGACGCCCCTGAGGGAGTCTCAAGTTTGATGGGAAGAACCTGTCTGGGGGTAGAGTGCTGAACTCTATCCTGTACCCGGAGGACACCATTTCCTGCACCCAACGGTCGGAAATGCGGGCAGTCCACCTGTCTGCGAACCCCAAAAGATGTCCCCCCACCTGATGGTCGGGTGGGGGCAACCCATCATGCAGAGGAGGGCTTGTCCTCTGTCTTTTCATTCTTGCGCTGCCAGGGACTCTTCCCGGCCCCTGTGGCAGGCTTGCTGGGCCTCGACCCTTTGCTCGCTGCGCCAGGGGCACGAAAAAACCTCTTCTAACCAGAAGAGACAGGTCCCTGCTTGTGGCGGAACTCTCGCTGCCTGGGCTCCGGAAGGAAAGTACTCTTGCCCCCAGTGAAATCCTTGATGATTTCATCCAACTGTGACCCAAAGAGATGGCCACCCTGAAAGGGAAGATCCGCAAGACCTTTTTTAGATGCGTGGTCACCCGACCACGAACGTAACCAGAGAACTCGTCTGATAATGACTGCAAAAACAGACATCTTTGACAACATGGGAAGCAGGTCCAGAGCTGCATCACACAGGTACCAAATACCCTGAAACAAATGGTCTGCCTTTTGTGACGCTTCCAGCGTCCTGCCGCAGTCCAAATCATTCTGCAGCTCTGCCATACATTCCGACAGATATTGCGTCGCCATGGCAGATGCCAGGGCCGGCCTCATGGCTAATCCTGCCAACAGGAAAAATGCCTTGGACACTGCCTCCGTCTGCCTATCGGCTGGTTCCTTAAACGAGAGGGACCCTTCCAACGGGATGGTCGTTGCCTTGTTCAGGCGAACCACCGGAGGGTCTACTGTGGGGGACGCCCACTTCTTTACGAAACTATCTTCAAGGGATAGTGTATAGCGAAGCGTTTTGGTAGGGCGAAGGAATTCTGCGGACGCTGCCATTCCTCATAGACCAGGTGGTCAAAAAATGTATCATAAGGGTAAGCCTTAGGCGACCTAGGCGGCCTAGCAGACCCGCAAACATATGCGGACGCTTGCGACTCCCCTGCCTGGTCCAGTCGCAAACACGCATGGATATTAGAAATCAGTGCGGCCACCAGCGCTCTTTCGCATGCACCTGAGGCCCCCTGGTCCTCTTCATTGTCCGAGGGTACCAGCTCACCCTCTGAGAGTTCCACGGGGGTCCCTGTGACCCCCGAAGCCATTTCCGGTTCGGATTCGTCCCCTGAGGAACAAGGGGGAGGCGGGCATTTTTTAGGGGCCCCCCAGAGCGTTGCTCGGCCCCACCCGGGGAAGAAATTCCCCAAACACTGCCCTCAACTGTTCCAGGGACACCAGTGCCCTCAGCACAGGCTGCGCTGACTCCTCCTCAGAAGGGCCTGCAGGATCATCTGCCATCGCACCACCGAAAATGACAGTCAAATTTATCAAAAAAAATTAACTGACACCCCCACAATGCAGCCCCACCACCGCCCGACAGAACGCCAGGGAGACCCCAGGAGGACTGCACCCACCGCTACCACACCCCAGGGAAGGCCCAGCTATACTTGCTGTTTTGATGCCCACAGAGCTGCTCCGAGCAGGAGTGCATAAAAAGGACCGCCAGAAAGAAGCACCGTCTGTAGTCAGCCACGCTGTCCCACATGAAAAGGAAAGTAAAATGGTAGCAGCACGTTTTACACTGCTCCAGGGACATCCAATATGGCGCCGAGATCATCCACAAGAGGCCAAAGCCTGTGTGCAGGCCGCGACTACAGGAAAATGGCCGCCACTGGCACTAGAGGGAAACCCTCAGCAAAATGGCCTCGGCTACGGCAAAATGGCGGCGATCTGCCGCAAAATGGCGGCGGATCACCGCATGGCGGTATAAACCGCACAGATGCGGTTTTTTACACGGGGTGCAGAGTGGGGGGGGTGAGGGAGGGGGGCGAAGACACCCAGGAGGACACTAGCCCAGTGACGACCCTCCACCGGTCGGCCAGAAAATCGCAAAAAGTACGCTCAGCACCCCCCTTCCACACCCCTAGGGGGGGAAGAGGGGTTCATTTACCACTCCGACGGGCATAAAGGGTAGCCACCCGGTCGCAGACCTTCCTCCCCTTCCGGAAAGGAATGCTGCAGGCCAAAGCCCCTGGACAGGCACAGAGTCCGGTCACCGGGCGTAAGTGGGGGTCACCCACTGGCCGCCCGCACGGAACGGGCACGATGCGGCCGGTCCCACCACAGCATAGGACTAGCTTGCATCGGTCGGCCGTGCTGGGGTAATTGCAGAATGCAAGTCATCCTCTATGCCCCAGCTGACTTCTTGATAGCAGTCTTCATCAGATAGCTTGAAAAAAAGAAAAAAGTGGTAGCAAAAAATATAAACCGCAGGTCCCATAAGGGAGCCAGGTCAACTCCTTGCACTAGGCATATTAAAAACTGATATGCTGAGCAGAGCAGGGGGGTTATATGGGAGAGAGAGGACGGCCCCCTGGGAGGGGCCAGCTTGCTTTCTTTCTTTTTGCCTAGTTAACGCCTAGTAGGATGTGCATATAACCCACATGTCTAAGAGGGCTGCGTCTGTCAGTGAACGTAAGAGAAACACAGGTTACAACCATGTTTGCATGTAGTACAGCATTACAGAAGTAGACCCTGCAAGCAGGAAGTACCTGGCTATACAGGATCAAAGAGCCTTTTTACACAATGCAGAGGGTTAACCCCTTAAATTCCACAGTAAGTATAACAAGGAAGCTATTCTGCATATACAGACTGATTTTACTGTTGTGAATTTAGCAACACTTTAAGTAAAAGCCTGATTTCATTCAATGTATTGTCTCTTTGCATATTTTTTTCAGCTCTTATTATTGATCAGTACAAGCATTGTGTAGTTCTCAAAGTATTCTGAGATCATGGTAATTTAGGTGTTTATAGGTGTGTATTATCCCAAGTCTTTTATTCATACAGTAAATTGCAGCATGCAAAAGGACCAGTTTGCTGTGCATTTTCATGGTAATTTCATCCTTTGCCTTACTTTATATTTTTGTGAGATCTTGAAGTATAAATAAAGGCTTTTTTACTTTTGCATAGAGCGGAGAGGGATTAGAACACCTCAAGTTTTTATTGCAGTCTGTGTCACTGTTAGGGGGATTCAGAACCTCTATTTGTTATGTTTACCATCATCATAGAAAGGGAAAGTGAAAAAAAATCTTAAATTTTGGGTTGTCCCCAGAACAGTAATAGAGGGGAAATCTTCCAATAAGGACACTAGTTCTGGTGACAACCATGGATTTCCTCGCTGTGGAGGGATTTCCTCTCACTTTATGTTTCAGCTATGGGACAGGAAGTGAAGGGAAATCTCCCCAATGGGTCACAGATGTAAAAAAAAACTGACAGGGGTTATGACCCTCCCTCTATCCAAAATGAAAAGAAAAGGTTTGCCTTTAGTTCTGCCTTAAGGTATTTCTCTCTAAGGTGTAGCTAGCATATCTGACACCTAAGGCAGATTCTTTTTTTCATACCCTCCTAATTATTTTAGGCTATTGCAAAATGAAACTAATAATAAGAGCCAGAAAAGAAATGCAGATTTGCAGATGCTGTGCAACTACACACCTCAGTTTTTAGCACATTGTTAGCATAATTTGTTTGTTTTTGCTGGCTAGTTGGTAAGTGTGTTGGGGAAATGTTTTGTTTGCTCTGTGTAAAGTATTTTAATATGCACCTTACTCTAAAACAAGGGCCAAACTACGGCCCGCTAGTCACGTCCAGCCCACAGCTAGTGTAAGAGGTGTATCTTCAGACTTAGTGCACAGACTAAGAAAATAGATCAGTTGGTCTCAGCTTCTACTCCCCAAAACCCACTGATTACTATTATGTAAGTTGAGACTCTGATGGGGGACTCTAATGGAGACCCTGACATAGTTGCCAACTGTCCCAAATTTGCGAGGACACACATTTTAAAAAGCTGTCCCTACAGGACCTTGCTCAGGGCTGCACCCTGGAAATCAAGGCCTGTCAGACAGTCAGCAGACCCAGTGCCAGTAAGTTTCTATGTCATTCATTGCCCGAGGCTGACGCCACAACTTTAACTTCTCAGGGCTTTGTTAACATTGTGCAGTATGTGCCCGCATACAGACATCACTGTGTCACATCAGGGCAGCACCAATTTGACAGTGAGGTGTGCTGCCAGGCGGGGTGACTACAAGAGACAGAGAACATTGCCAGGGACAGATCTCTTTATTTATTATTTATTTACCTCCTCCCCCAGCAGCTAAACTCTGGGCTCTTATTGGGGACTCTGGACTAAACATCCCTGAGGCTGAGCCTGTGAGGCTTTGTCCTGCAGTTTGAGTGGGCAGGAGGGGGTGCGGCCAGCTTTGAAGATTATCGCACCTGGCCAGCCTTCTTCTGCTGGTGCACGTGAACTGCAGTGTGAAAGCAACATGGAGGTAAGTTCTGTGACAAGATCTCATCTGGATCATTTTCAGGATGCCACTGACTGCAGATCATTAGCCATGATTTTCATAACTCACTGCAATAGATGTAAAAAAACATGCAAATGCCAGTATCTCTTGACTGTCCTTCCCTGACATAGCGCTCACTGATCGCCCTGCCATACTGCTCACTGACTGCCCAGCCCTGACATACTGCTCATTGACTGTCCTGCCCTGACATAATTCTCACTGACTGCCCTGCCCTGACATACTGCTCATTGACTGTCCTGCCCTGACATAATGCTCACTGACTGCCCTGCCCTGACATACTGCTAATTGACTTTCCAGCCCTGACATACCACTCACTGACTGTCCTGCCCTGACATATTGCTCACTGAGTGCCCTGCCCTGACATACTGCCCACTGACTGTCCTGCCCTGACATATTGCTCACTGAGTGCCCTGCCCTGACATACTGCACACTGACTGCCCTGCCCTGACATATCGCTCACTAACTGCCCTGCTGTCAGGACCTGTGTCCTTGCTTGGGTCACCTGCTGGTGGCAGGGTTTGGAAAACCAAATGGTGTAGTTCTGGTGGCCACCAGCGGGTGTCTCCCAGGAGATTGAGCATACTGGGCATTAACCACATCAATACTGGGCATGAAAACCCCCTTCCTGTCCAGGTCATTTTTCAGCTTTCAGCGCTATCACACTTTGAATGAAAATTACTCAGTCATGCAACATTGTACCCATATGAAATGTGCGTCCTTTTTTTCCACACAAATAGAGCTTTCATTTGGTGGTATTTAATCACTAGTTTTTTTTTTTTTTTTTGTGCTATAAATAAAAAATGGCTGAAAATTTTGTGAAAAATGCTTTTTTCTTTGTTTCTGTCAAAAAATTTAGCAAATTAGTGATTTTTCTTCATAAATTTTGGCCAAAATTTATACTACTACATATCTTTGGTAAAAATAACCCAAATCAGTGTATATTCTTTGGTCCTTGTGAAAGCTATAGAGTCTACAAACTATGGTGGCAATCATTGAAAATTGATCACACCTGATCACACCTGATGTACTGAAGGCCTATCTAATTTCTTGAGACTCTAACAAGCCAGGAAAGTACAAATACCCCCCAAATTACCCCTTTTTGAAAATTAGACATTCCAAGGTATTTAGGAAGAGGCATGGTGAATTTTTTGAAGTTGTAATTTTTTCCCACAATCCTTTGCAAAATGAAGATTGTTATTTCTTTTTTTTTTTCACAAAATTGTCATTATAACAGGAAAACCTATCACATTTTGAAGGCCCTGGAGCACCAGGACGATGGAATTGCCCACAAAATGACCCCATTCTGGAAAGCAAGCACCTCAACGAATAATAATAATAATGAGTCTTTTGAACGGTTCATATTTTTCCAGTAGTTTTTGGAAAATGTGGGGAAAAAATGAAAACGCATTTTATTTACACAAAGTTGTCCATTTATAAGATATTTCCAACACATAGCAAGTACATAGCAATAATGACACCCCAAAATACATTCTGCTATTCCTCCTGAGTATTGCGATACCACATGTGTGAGAGTTTTACACAGCCTGACCACATACAGAGGCCCAACATTGAACTAGCACCTTCAGGCGTTCTACAAGCACAAATTACACATCTCATTTCTCAACACCCTATTACACTTTTGAAGGTCCTGGAGAACCAGGACAATGGAATTGCCCACAAAATGACCCCATTTTGGAAAGAAAACACCCCAACATATAATCTATGAGACATAATGAGTCTTTTGAACATGTCATTTTTTTCCAGTAGTTTTTTGAAAATGTGGGAAAAAAATGAAAATGCATTTTGTTTTACACAAAGTTGTCCATTTATATGATATTTCCAACACATAGCATGTACATAGCAAAAATGACACCCCAAAATACATTCTACTACTCCCCCCGAGTATGGCGATACCACATGTGTAAGACTTTTACACAGTCTGGCCACATACAGAGGCCCAACATTGAAGTTGCACCTTCAGGCGCTCTACGAGCACAAATTACACATCTTACACACTTCCACACTTCTCAACCATCTACCTATTGCACTTTTGAAAGTCCTGGAGCACCAGGACAATGGAATTGCCCACAAAATGACCCCATTTTGGAAAGCAAACACCCCAACGTATAATCTATGATGCATAATGAGTCTTGTGAACATGTCATTTTTTCCAGTGGTTTTTAGAAACTGTAGGAAAAAAATGAAAACGCTTTTATTTTTACACAAAGTTGTCCATTTATATGATATTTCCAACACATAGCATGTACCTAGCAAAAATGACGCCCCAAAATACATTCTGCTACTCCTCCTGAGTATGGCGATGCCAAATGTGTGAGACTTTTACAGGTGATGTTTACTCATGGGTGTGACGTCGCTGACAGGTGATTGGCAATGGTCACTGATGGGTGATTGGCGATGGTCACTGATGGGTGACTGGTGGTGGTCACTGATGGGTGGCGGGTGTCTGGCAGTGGTCACTGATGGGTGACGGGTGTCTGGTGGTGGTCACTGATGGGTGACTGGTGGTGGTCAGTGATGGGTGACGGGTGACTGGCTGTGGTCACTGATGGATGACGGGTGACTGGCTGTGGTCACTGATGGGTGCCCGGTGTCTGGTAGTGGTCACTGATGGGTGTCTGGTGGTGGTCACTGATGGGTGATGGGTGACTGGTGGAGGTTACTGATGGGTGACAGGTGACTGGCGGTGGTCACTGATAGGTGATGGATGACTGGCGGTGGTCACTGATGGGTGACTGGTGGTGGTCACTGATGGGTGACTGGCGGTGGTCAGTGATGGGTGCCGCGTGTCTGGCGGTGGTCACTGATGGGTGCCGCGTGTCTGGCGGTGGTCACTGATGGGTGACGGGTGTCTGGCAGTGGTCACTGATGGGTGAGCAGTGTCTGGCGGTGACCACAAATGTGTGACAGGTGACTGGCGGTGGTCACAGATGCGTGACAGGTGACTGGCGGTGGTCACTGATGGGTGACGGGTGACTGGCGGTGGTCACTGATGGGTGACTGGTGGGGGTCACTGATGGGTGACTGGCGGTGGTCACTGATGGGTGCCGCATGTCTGGCGGTGGTCACTGATGGGTGACGGGTGTCTGGCGGTGGTCACTGAAGGGTGACCGGTGTCTGGTGGTGATCACCAATGTGTGACAGGTGACTGGCGGTGGTCACAGATGCATGACAGGTGACTGGCGGTGGTCACTGATGGGTGACTGGCGGTGGTCACTGATGGGTGACTGGTGGTGGTCACTGATGGGTGACTGGTGGTGCTCACTGATGGGTGACTGGCGGTAGTCACTGATGGGTGCCGCGTGTCTGGCGGTGGTCACTGATGGGTGACGGGTGTCTGGCGGTGGTCACTGATGGGTGACCGGTGTCTGGTGGTGATCACTAATGTGTGACAGGTGACTGGCAGTGGTCACAGATGCATGACAGGTGACTGGCGGTGGTCACTGATGGGTGACTGGCGGTGGTCACTGATGGGTGA
>BLSH010549325.1:211169-243291 GCA_018402905.1 Glandirana rugosa
ATATCCTATATGTCCGTAATGAACAACTTCAGGTCCAAAGGGGACGGAAATTCTTTTATTTAAATCCTAATTTCCGATATGTTGTTAACTTGTAACCTGGTATATTATTTGCACGTCTTTTTAAATAAGTTCCTTAGTCCCTAAATATCCACAACTTAGGATAGTCTTACTAAGTTGTAAAAATGTAAAAATTTTTTATATATAAAATAATGTTTAATTAAATTTTCATAAACACCCCACAGTTAGGGGATTTTCTTTGGTTATGTAAGTCATTCGGTATAAGTCACAACGTTGGGGGTCTATACTCCGTTGAGGGGATTTATGTTTATTTGTAGTACTATAACGTACTTCTCTGTCATTATACGTAAGGTATTCTGTCTCGACACCGACTCCTACCTCGTACTCTCATAAACACAAAGTTTCATCCCGGACCCGAACCCGGACTTTTTTTGAAAAGTCCGGGTCCGGGTCCCGGACACCCCAAAGTTCGGTACGGACCCGAACTTTACAGTCCGGGTTCGCTCAACTCTAATTGCCGGTAATACTTTGAAACACAAATACTCTCATGCTCCATCCTCAGCCACAGCTCTGTCTTATGGAATGCATATTACTGTCTCTTCATGCAATATCATGATGTTTATTTGTATTTAGGGGAGTTGCCTCATATCTGGGGGTTGCAACACTGAATATGGCTTACTGAATGTATTGGTTTCTTTTAGGGGATTGACACCCCACAAATACTTTTAAATTAATTTGTAATAAAATATATATTTTTTAAAAATGTAAAAATGTTGAATCATTCTGATAGGATTCAACACCTATAAATCCCTGATTCCTTGAATAAATTTTTCTGCACGTTTATTATATGGTCCAATGTTCAATTGTTGTATAGCCTTTAATCCTAAATTTATTTTCTTAAAGGCAGGGGAAACCTGGACTTCAACAAGTAATGCCTGTATATCCTATAGCTGTATGAAGTCAAATGGACAGATTTATTCTACGCTTATGAACAAGACATGTGCAACTTTGACACCAGAGGAATGTGGAAGTGTAAGTCATGTGGAATTATATATGGTGTGATAATTAGCAATTGGAATACATGGTATTGCACAGAATAAAGGAGAAGGACCGTGTTAGAATTTGATTATGTGGTATATAGGTTATATTTTTTGTAGCTGCGGCCTATTTAATAATAAACAGATTTTTCTTCTGGAAATAGAGCGATATGATTATTCTGAGAGGGGAGTATTAAAGGGGCTGATTCCTGCTCCTCAGAGAATGGTTAACTGCATTTATGTGAAGTGACTAATAATTTGCCCCATAATATGCTATGTCAGTCACAGAGCAAACTTCTAGGCTACACTTAAAAAAAAAAAAAAAAAATTGGAAGTTGGGAAAGGTTAGACCTCCTCCACTGGAGGACATCTATTCCAGAGATAGCTGTTCAGAGAGAGAGAAAGAAAGAAGTCCCCAGCGCCGCACATCCATGTCAGTGTATGATAGTGAGAATGACAACCTCAGCCTTAGCTCCCACCAGGTTGTATATATTTTATTGGCTCCCACCAGGCCATGCCCCCAATGTGTTTCAATCCGCCCCTTGGGGCTTAATCAAGGGGAGCTGTTTAGAGGGAATTCCGCTAATTTTGGGAGATTTCCATTAAGTTCCTGTTGTGTCTCTGGGACAGGAAATGAAAGGAAATTCCCATAAAGGTACAAAGACAGCAAAAAAAATAACCTGACAAGGGTTTTAACCCCTCCCTACTCTATCCAAACAAAATAAAAGACGTGTTGGCTTTATATACACTTTAAAACAGCTCTTAAATGAGTTGTAAAGTCTCATAGTTTTTCACCTTAATGCATTCTGTGCTGTGCTTCAGCTGCCCTCAGAGCCCCCCTTTTTCTTACCTGAACCCGATCAGTCCAGTGACAAGCACAAGCCCAGCGGCTCCAGCCTGTGTCTCTGGTCCTTATTGGATAGATTGATAGGGGCAGGAGCCATTGGCTCCCGCTGCTGTCAATCAAATCCAGTGACACGGGAGCCAAGGGTGGGGCTGAGTCCTGCTGTCTGTGTCAAAGGATGCAGTAGCGGAAATCGTGAGCGCGCCCACATGGGTGCCCCCATGAAAATCTCTATGTGGGGGCACCCAATGAAGAGGAGAGGAGGGGCCATGAGCGCTGTCGGGGCACCCCAGAAAAGGAGGATAGGGTCTGCTCTGGGCAAAACCCTTGCACAGAGCAGGTAAGTATGGGCATGTTTGATATTTTTTTTAAAAAAAACCTTTGCAATCACTTTAAATGATGTCTTGATTGAAATCTGCTTCTTCCTAAGACAATAGCCACTTTATGACAAGTAGCTAGGTGATCTGGTTTCATGTTCTGCTGCTACTTCCTGATTATGACACAGAAAAGTGACTCACAACACTACTGCAGCCTTGCTTGCTCCCAGCTGAATAAAAAATGGCAGGTATGTTACAGTTGTTTCACATCCGCTGAGCATGTCTTAGCAATGGCCTAGCAATAAGGCAGAACAGGGAGATGCCATCTCTGGGAGTTTTTCAGTCAGGCTTCATCAGGTGCATAAATGGCCTACACCTATAGCAATGACTATTTGGTAAAAGCTGCACATTTGTTTTTATCTACAGACTTCTCTTACCTGCATAGGCAGTTTTTGGTAAAGGTGAACTATGCCTTTAAGAGTGAACTTTCATTATCAGAATGTCCCTGCTGTGCCCATGTTGCTTTTACTGCACATGCTGAGGTTTAGGCTGAGGAGAGATGCCCTGTACCTTCCTTAGTTTGCTCATAGCTTCTAATTCTATTTCCTTGTGCTCTGCTTATATTATTTTAGTGTGCTGATGGTTATTTGCAAGTCATATACTCAAATATAAAGTTTCTTTATTTTTTTCTGTTAACAGGGCACCTTTCAACTAAGTGCAGATGGCTGTTGCAACAGTTGCATACGTAAGTTTGTTGTTAAATTTCTGTTAATTAGTTCCTAATATCTAGCTTATACAATGTCAAGGCAGGCGTTTTGTAAGTTTATCCAACATTCTTCGCAATAGTTAAAAAATATGTAAAAAACATATTTAATATGTTTTTAGAAAACACAAATGTTTTATATCTTAAAACAGAAAAGTACAGGAAAATAACTGTAAAATAATTGAAATATAGTTTACTCCTACTTTCTTCTTCAATATGGTAAGAGAAGCAGGTAGTGTCAGCCCTGCCTACTTCATTATTGATATATAACAAAGAACATAAACTTTTCCTTACACCCATCCTCCTCATCTCCATAAGCCAAAGAGCACAGGACATTGCCAGATCACAAGATTTCTGACAAAATCAACAGGATGTTTGTGCTTATCAGACAAATATAACACAATTTTTTCAATAGTATTGTTAGCAAACCACAAGGGAGCAAATAAGAAAAGTATATTGTAGGGTTTAAGTGCATTTTAATCATTTGCATAGACTTGCAGATAAGCTTTGAATTATAGCGTTTAAGATTATGTGAGAGGGAGCGCATTGCTATTTTTTTTTTTTCAAACTGTAACTCGATCAGTATACTAAAGTTTCCAAGAGAAGGTCTACTTGGAAAGGAAGGGATAAATACTTGTTCTTCATGATGCCCATGGTGCTGAATGCTGCTCCGCTGCTGGGAAATGGTCTCTCCAAACCAAAACAACTGGTCTCATACAACTCTCAATGATCCCTTGTGCTGGCCTCCACATCACTGCAGGAGGAACTAGTAAGTAGGGATGGTGTTCGTGTTCGGATCAGACGTAAGTACGATCCGAACATCGCCCGTTCGCTGGTTCGGGTTTTCCCGAACATTATGGGGCGTTTGCGGCAACTTAAAATGTTGGTGGAATGCCGCCCGCTGATTGGCCAAAGCATGCACATGACCTGCATGCTTTGGCTAGCGGGCGGCCTGCTGTGAGAGCTTTGATTGGCTAAAGGCATCCAGCCTTTAGCCAATCACTGCACAGCAGTCTCAATCCACACCCAACACTATATAAACCCGCTTGCACAGTGGCTCTATGATAGTGTGTCAGCGGCGGTGTAGAGAGTTAGTGTAGGTTTCTGAAGACAGGCAGTTTAGATAGATAGATTTTTAAATATGTTAAAGAAAAGAAAATAGATAGCTAACTAGATAGATAGTTAGAAATCTGTCAGTTAGTGTAGGGAAAAAAATATAAAAAAACCCATATAGATCTATATATATATATATATATATATATATAGATATCTGTCTAAATGTATATATATCGACATATATATATTGATATATGTATATAAATAAATATATATATATATATATATATAAAAAAGTAACAAGGGGATTGCTGCACAAAAGATTTATAGAAAAGAAAAGCTTACATCAATCCATCATGTAACATGATATATATATATATATATATATATATATACAGTCTAGTGTATATGTATATATATACGCACAGTGTACTATATATATACACACACACACACCGCGTATTGAGTGTCCACTATATATCTGTCCATATGGTATATAGTACACTTGACATGGTGTATTAAAATATATACAGTTTTTAACCCCTTAACCCCCAGAGCCCTTTTTTACATTTTTTGTTTACAAGTTAAAAGCGTTTTTTTTTATAGAAAATTACTTAGAACCCCCAAACATTATATATATTTTTTCAAACACCCTAGAGAATATAATGGCAATCATTGCAATACTTTTTATCACACAGTATTTGTGCAGCAGTCTTTCAAGCGCTTTTTTTTTTTGAAAAAAAAATCACTTTTTTGAGTTAAAAAATAAGACAACAGTAAAGTTAGCCCAAATGTTTGTATATTGTGAAAGAGGATGTTACGCCGAGTAAATAGATACCATACATGACACGGTTGAAAATTGCGCACACTCGCGGAATGGTGACAAACTCCAGTACTTAAAAATCTCCATAGGCGACAATTTAACGGTTACCAGGTTAGAGGTGCAGTGGAGGTCTTTTGCTAGAATTATTGCTCACACTCTGGCGATTGCGGCGATACCTCACATGTGTGGTTCCGTTTTCATATGCGGGCGTAACTTACGTATGCGTTTTCTTTGCTGCATGAGCTCGCGGGGACGGTGGCGCTTTACATTTTTTTATTATTATTTTTTATTTTATTATATTTTTCATCTTAACACTGTTCCTTTGAAAAAAAATCTGATCACTTTTATTGCTATCACAAGGAATGTAAACATCCCTTGTTATAGTAATATATGGTGACAGGTACTCTTTATGGAAGGATGGGGGGGTCTTTACACTTCACAGTATTCAGATCACCAAAAATGGTGATTCTGAATACAGTAATTTTCTTAAAACCGGCGCCGTAGGACTTCTGGTTCAGACGCCTGATGTGAGAGAAGCGGGACACGGCAGCTCCGACAAGCCTGCATACAAAAGCGTCCCTGCACACCCGTGGACGAAAAACGACCCCTCCAGGGAGTGACACCAGGCATCGGCTACCCTATGGAAAGGTACTTAGTACACGGCTCCCCTCCAGCGCTCTCCTCGCAAGGCGAACACGGCACAGGGAGCGGAACGGACAATCCCAATATGGCCAACGCCAGCCCACAGCACGAGGTGGGGACGCTCGCCCAGACGCATACTGGCACGGCCAACCCCCATGCAGCCCTCACCATCTCCCCTACGGGGATCGAAGATCAGTATGCTGGCCTGGCTCAAGCAGTAGCCGCCCTCCTGTCACCGACAATAATGGGAGCAGTCGATAGGGCCATAGCGGCGGGCATGGCCCAGATAAGCAGGGAGTTTAGGAGAGCAAGGCAAACGTTTGACAGATGTTGAGAGCAGAGTAGGAGAAATTGAGGATGAACTGCAAGCCTCCTTCACCACAGAGAGGGACATGAAGCACACCCAACAATATATTCTGGACAAACTCGATGACTTAGAAAACCGTTTGAGAAGGAACAATCTTCGGATCATATGCCTTCCCGAATCGTTCGGTACGGAAATGGACATTTGCTCCGTTCGTATGCCCCAGATCTTGGGCCTTCACGTTCCATGCACTGTGGAAAGGGCGCTCAGAGTAGGAGCGCCCTCTAATGACCGGCACACGCCAAGACCAGTGATAGTGAAATATCTCAATTACGCGGACAGGACCAATTTGCTGAAATCTTTCCGCAATTCTAAAGCTTTGCAGATTGATGGAAATAAATTGCTTCTTTTTGCAGATTACTCCCAAGAGGTCTCTAGAAGATGCAAGGCCTTTCAACAAGTCTGCTCCACGCTCTATCAAAAGGGGATACGGTTCTCTTTAGCCTATCTGGCCACTTTGTGCTTTACGACTCCCGGCGGAGATCAAAAACTTTACAGTCTCCGGAGGAGGCGAAACATTTCCTGGAGTCTTGTCTACACCTTCCTATGGACACATCTTCACCACCTGACAATTCGGCACCCAGCTCAAGCCCCTCACGCAATCAATGGAGCCCACGTAAGGACCCACCTAAGAAGCTGCGACTCACCGAAGCTTCCCGATCTAATAAATGGGCCTAAGGAAATGTTCTCTCTCATCACCTCGTCTCCCTGGATAATAGACTTGGGTGATGTATAACATGTTGATGCTACCATCCTGCTCAATTCCCTCACTGTTATGTTCTGACAGGGAATCGCGAGCAATACAATTTTTGCCTACTGCCACCCTGAGCTTTTTCTCACCCTGTTGCTGTTAGCTCACTCTCCTATGTTCTCTTCTCTTTTCCTTGTTGATTTTTATGCATATCTTTAAACCTCACAATGTTTTATAACTGTTACGTTAAACAACCTTCCTGAGACAGTCCCGCGTGCCCAGTTCATTGTATAAAATGGGGACGGTGTTGTCCCTTGTCCGGCCCTGGGTCGCCCACCTGTGGGGGCTGGATCACCTCTCGCAAACAAGGGGCCCTCACCATGCATCACTCTCGGGAACGCTGTGTCAACTCTAATTTCGCATGAGGAACAAAGCGAAGTACAGTCCTCTAATGGCATGGTTCTGTTACTTTACCTTGCTAATTTTTAGATTGTTTGGTGGTCCACTTCCTTTATGAGATGGTCAGGTCCCCATTACACTATTAATGCAGTAGCACACCCCAGATACCACAACATCCTCGCTATAATCCACCACACCCAGGCACTTTCTTAAACTTAATATCTTGGAATGTGAAGGGATTCCGCTCACCCTGTAAGAGACTGGCTGTCCTAAGACACTTAAAAAGGCTGAAGGCTGATCTAGCGATTTTTCAGGAGACCCACCTCCCTACCACTGACTTCCCCCGACTACGCAAGTTGTGGGTAGGCCAAGTTATCGGTTCCTCTTCTGCAGGGAGAAGAGCAGGTGTTATTTTGCTAATCAATAGGAATACCCCTTGTGAAATTCTCTCTACACACACCGACACTGAGGGCCGTTTCTTCACAGCAGTTTTGAAAACCCAGAACAAATGCTGGGCTCTAACAGCGGTCTATGCCCCACTCCCTGACTGAACACATAGCCCCCCACGCTCATCTACCACATGTATGTGCAGGGGACTTTAATTCCGTAATGTCCCCCACAGAAGACAGATCCAAGGAAAAAATGTCCACTCAACCACCACCATCATGCCTCTCTACATTACTTTCCCAATGGGCAGACAGCCTCCAGGTCGCGGATATTTGGTGACTACACAACCCAGAAGGCAGGGATTTCACTTTCTTCTCTGCCCCCCACGGCTCTCTATCGAGAATTGACTACTTCTTTGCGAACCACAGTATGCTAACCATTGCAAAAGAACCAGGTATACACGATATCACAATTTCTGATCACGCCCCAATCTCTCTCCGCCTATCGGACCTATCCAACCCCATTAACCCTAAAATTTGGAAATTCCCCTCATACCTAGCAAAAGATGATTTCCTTAAAAAAACTCTGAGACGCATGGACAGACTTCACTAACACCAACGGGCCCCACTTGAGTCACCCCAACTTATTCTGGGAAAAGGGCAAGGCCATTTTGCGGGGCAGGATCATCTCCTATGCCTCGGCTTTTAAAAAAAAAGTTTCCTCAGACTTCCTTGCCACGAGCAACTCTCTCCGAGCTGCTCACCTACGCCTCTCAGCTGACAATTCCAAACAGAACAGAGAGACCTGGTGCGCAGCCAAGGAGAAGTTTGACTTTTGGGAAGAGACACAAGAATGGCTACATCGCTCACACCATGAATTAAAATTTCACAAATTTGGCAACAAGCCGGGCAAATTGCTGGCCCCTTTATGCAGAGGCCCCCATACCATATCTCACATAGCTGCACTCAGGGACAAGGAGGGCAATGTGACTTCATCCCCCAAAATATCAACTCTATCTTCCAAAAATTCTACTCATCCCTATATGGCCCTGAACTCATTGACAAACAAAAGGCCAAGGATTTCCTTAGGCTCACGCCCCTCCCACAAATATTGCCAGAGTCTTTGAACAGCCTGAACGCTCCAATCACGGCCACTGAAATCTCAAACACGATAAAAAACCTCACACTGGGCAAAGCCCCGGGCCCCGATGGGTATACCGCGGAATTTTTCAAACTCACTGAGTCCTTTATCACTCCGACCCTGCAATCGGTATACCAAGGCATTCACGAGGGCAACACCTACCTGCCCACAGGACTTCAGGCCCTTATAAAACTCATTCCCAAGAAGGGCAAAGACCCTCTGGACCCTGGATCATATCGCCCCATCTCCCTCCTAAACATTGACTCCAAAAGCTTTACTAAAATAATTGCTTCCAGACTGGCATGAATTATGCCATCTCTTCTTCACCCAGCACAGGCAGGCTTCACCTTATGGTTCTGGAGTGGGCAAAGGCGGGGCACGTCGGAGACCCAGCGATCATTACATTGGACGCGGAAAAAGCCTTTGATAACGTGAGTTTTCACTGGCTCAGGCTGGTCCTCAACGAATTTGGCTTTTCTAGCCCCTTCCGTCATTTGATCGATGCTATGTACTCTGTTCCCATGGCGAGGGTGGTAGCAGCTGGTATAGTCTCCGACGCGTTCCACCTCCACAAGGGAACTAGACAGGGGTGCCCCTTGTCTCCTTTACTCCTTAATCTGGCTCTGGAACCTCTCTCATGATATTTAAACTCACATCCCACACTTTCCGGCATCCGCATAGGCTCCCAACTGCTGAAAACCTCCCTGTTTGCGGATAACATCTTAATATTCTCTGCCAACCCTGAGGCGGATATGCTAATAATCAAAGATACCTTTGCCTGGTTCCAACAATGCTCTGGCCTTCGTATCAACTTTTCAAAAAGTGAAATCCTTCCACTCTTCTCAGCCCTGACCCCCCAATGGGCAACATCCTCTGTATTTCCCCTTGCCAAAAATGTAATTACATACTTGCGCATCAAAATAGGAAAAACCCCCGCTTCTACTTACCAACTAAATATTGTCCCCATGATCCAAAAAATGACACAAGAATTGAAACAACGGGCTACACTCCCGCTTTCCCTTATGGGGAGATGCCATCTCTATAGAATGGTCACATTTCTGAAATTGCTGTACCCACTACAAACAATACCATTTCTATTGAAACACAAAGATGTCACCAAATTACACTCTGCACTTTCCGCCTTCCTATGGTGTGGGCACAAACCCCGCATTGCCCTATCCAAACTCTGCCATCCAAAAGCAGAAGGGGGAGTCAACTTTCCCAACACAAGGCTTTATAATCTGGCCTGCCTTATAAGGGTAGGTTTGGACTGGACCACCAATTCATCCAGATATTGTAATTGTGTGCTTGAGGCAGAATTGTCTTCACCATCTCTAACCTGCTTTACTGTGGGGTCAAGAACATCCCCTCGCATCTCAAGAATAACATTCTGATAAGAGACACTGCAGTGGCATGGAGGGAAACCCTTAAACTTTGCAAAACACCCCGTCATCTACCAGATCAACTGGTCATTTGCGGGCATCCTCTCTTCCCACAGGGGAACCGAGAGCCTGCATTTAAGCATTGGGCCACAAAGGGTCTAACAAAATTCAGCCAACTATTTGACACCACAAGAGGCACTCCCCTGCCCCCCTCACAACTCCTGGAACAATACAACCTACCCGGACACCAATACCTTCACCTCCTCCAGGCTACTGCGTTCGCCTCCAGCCTGGGCCCGCCAGCACGATCACGGTTCTCCGTGACTATCATTGACTCTTTCATTCAGCGGGGCCTGCACAAAATCTCGGATCTCTACAAAAGCCTTCGATCTCACATAGCATCGGTCACAGGGAATTCTACATCTGCTAAATGGGACAAGGACCTGAGCTCGCCAGAGGCTCTCCAAACTGTACTAAAAGGCTATACTCAAACTTGCACGGTAATTACAAATGAACAATGGAGAGAACAGCAACTTAAAATTCTTCAAAGAGCTTACATTCCCTTCAGACCCTCTAAAGGGGATACCACCACACTGCTTTGTCCCTGGTGCAAGACCCACAAACCCTCGTTGCTACATAAACTCTGGACCTGTCCAACAATACGATCTTTCTGGGACGAAGTGGAGAAGTTCACAAGCATTTACTCTCTGGTCTTCGGCAACCTTGAAGCAATGACACCCTCTCTAAACAATCTCCAAACCGCAACTTTGCATGAACACAAAGCCTGGATCGCTTCTTGCTACATGTCAGCCCGCAGAGCTATTCTACGCAATTGGATCTCTCCTACTCCTCCATCTCTTGAAGAGGTCAAAGCAAACCTATTCAAACTGCTGAGAATGGATTATCTAGAGTGGAAAGTGACAAACCATCAGAAGACCTCCTCCTTCACACATAAGTGGTCACCTTGGTTGGAAAGGGATTCTTACAAACCAATCAACAAATTCTCCAAAAACGTTCTTACATTATCACCTCTGCTATGACTCAATCTTAGGAATCGCCTGAACACTTTAGAGCTATCAGGTGTTGGCTAATCACAACCTGACATTGGTCCTGCTCTGGCCTATGAACATACCTCCTCTCCTCCCTACGGATGTCTGACCTCTGACCTCTCAAGGTCACCTCCATGCCTCTATGAAGCAGCTAAGCAAGCGCTGCCCCCACGGTTCGACCTACTCCCCCCTTCACACTCCCACCCCTCCTAATGCCTTAATACATATATTTACAAAGTAATGGACCCAAAATAATCAAACTCTTGCATTATTGCCATCTGCCTAGCATGTTTCTTTTTACCTCATCCCACTTTGACCTACGGTTAAGAACTGTTTCTCATGCTTGAGTAAGATGTTGGATATCCCCTCCCTCCCTTAGTTCCCCCTCCCACTTATATTATCATTCTATGTAATTGTTTTGATGATGTGGCTCCGGCCATCTGTAATTCTATTAAAAAAAACAAATAAAATATATTGTAAAAAAAAAAATGCGCCGTTAGCCGCTGAGTAAACCGGAAGTGACGTTGTAACGTTGCTTCCGGAAATGTATGAAGGAGTTCCAATCGAAGCCGATTCCGGCTTCCACAAGGACTCCACACAGCGGCCAGAAGCGTCAGATCGGAGCTCCGGTCTCCCGGTGGGACAGGAGGCTGGAGAAGAGCGGCGGACGGTGGTTGGAGGGGGGGATGCAGACTATACCCCAATACTTCCACTTAAAGCAGCCACCGTTTATAAACAACGATTCGCTTAAGTGGTTACACTAATTTACAACATCAGGGCCCGTTCCTGAGCCCTACAAAAGTAACTGCAAGGGGTTACAGTGTTCTGGCACCGACAACACCCAAGGCCCAAGTTTTCACCACCTGTTGGACTGGAGCATGTTATCACAATTTTTAACCACTTAATGCGAATCATCGTTTATAAACGGCGGCAGCTTTAAGTGGATGTATCGGGGTATAGTCTGCAGCTACAGGCGTATCGTTTTTTAGAGCAGGCGGCCGGCTATCCGGTGATAATGGCCGATCTGGCTCGGAAGCCGCTCGGTCTTTATCCCGGGGAGCGGGAGGGGCCACCCCCCCCGCCACCGTCCACAGCTCTTCTCCGGTCTCCTGTCCCACCAGGAGACCGGAGCTCTGATCCAACGCTTCTGGCTGCTGTGTGGGGTCCCTGTGGAAGCCAGAATCGGCTTCAATCAGGACTCCTTCGTACATTTCTGGAAGCAACATCAGAACGTCACTTCTGGTTTACTCGGCAGGAAACGGCACCGGTGTTTAAAAAATGACAGTATTCGGAATCGCCGTTTTTGGCGATCTGAATACTGTGAAGTGCAAAGGAGGGATTCCATAAAGTGTACCTGTCACCATATATTACTATCACAAGGGATGTTTACGCTCCTTGTGACTGCAATAAAAATGATCAGATTTTTTTTTTCAAAGGAACAGTGTTGAGAGGAAAAACATAATAAAATAAATTAATAAAAAATTGAAAGCGCCACCGTAACCGGGAGCTCGCGCAGCAAAGAAAACGCATATGTAAGTCACACCCGCATATGAAAACGGTGTTCAAACCACACATGTGAGTTATCGCCACGATCGCCAGAGTGTGAGCAGTAATTCTAGCACCTCTAACCTGGTAACCGTAAACATTTTTTAAAGCGTCACCTATGGAGAATTTTAAGTACCCGAGTTTGTCGCCATTCCGAAAGTGTGCGCAATTTTCAACCCTAACATGTATGGTATCTATTTACTTGGCGTAACATCCTCTTTCACAATATACAAAAAATTTGAGCTAACTTTACTGTTGTCTTATTTTTTAACTCAAAAAAGCAATTTTTTTTCCCAAAAAATTGCGCTTGAAAGACAGCTGCGCAAATACCGTGTGACAAATAGTATTGCAACGATCGCCGTTTTATTCTCTAGGGTGTTTGAAAAAAATATATAATGTTTGGAGGTACTAAGTAATTTTCTAGCAAAAAAAATGATTTTAACTTGTAAACAACAAGTGTAAAAAAGAGCTCCAGGGCTTAAGTGGTTAAACTACTTCACAACATCAGGCCCAGTTCCTCCGTCCAACAAGAGTAACTGCAAGGGGTTACGGTGTTCTGGCACTGCTAACACACAAGGTCCAATTTTTTGGCCAACTGTTTGACTGCGGGTCTTCGTCAGAATTTGTAAACTAATTTACAACATCAGGCCCAGTTCCTCCATCCAACAAGAGTAACTGCAAGAGGTTACAGTGTTCTGGCAACGCCAACACACAAAGCCCAATTTTTTGCCACCTATTTGACTGTGGGATTTTATCACAATTTTTAAACTAATTTACAACAGCAGGGCCCGCTCCAGAATAAACATGACGTGTGGTTCCCCCCAAAATCAAAACCAGGCCCTTCAGGTCCGGTATGGAATTTAAGGGGAACCCCGTGCCAATTTTTTTTTAAAAAAATGACGTGCGGTTCCCCCCAAAATCCAAACCAGGCCCTTCAGGTCTGGTATGGATTTTAAGGGGAACCCCAAGCCAAATTGAAAAAAAAATGGTGTGGGGTCCCCCCAAAATCCAAACCAGACCCTTATCTGAGCACGCAGCCCTGGCATGGCAGGAGAGGGTGGGGACGAGCGAGCCCCCCCCCCCCCTCTGAACCATACCAGGCCACATGCCCTTAACATGGGGAGGATGCTCTGAGGTCCCCCCAAAGCTCCTTGTCCCAAGGTTGATGGGGAGAAGGGCCTCATCCCCACAACCCTGGCCGGTGGTTGTGGGGGTCTGCAGGCAAGAGGCTTATCAGAATCTGGAAGCCCCCTTTAATAAGGGGGCCCCCAGATCCTGACCCCCCCATGTGAATAGGTTTGGGGTACCCCTACCCATTCACCAAAAAAGGAGTGTAGTGTCAAAAAAAAAACAATGGGCAGTTTTTGACAAGTCCTTTATTTTGTATTATAGCTCTTTCTTCTTTCTTCCTCCATCTTCTCCTGGCCAGATCCTTCTTCTGGTCTTCTTCTTCTTTTAGTTATCTTGCTTCCTCTCTTCATCTTCAATCATCAATCCTCATCTTCATCTTGATCTTCTTTCTTCTTACCCCGCCGCCGCTCTCTCTACTGGTGCAGTCCGGCCGGCCCCTGCGCGTCTTGCCGAATCGGCGGTCTTCGCAATGACAGTACTTTTATAAGAAGGGGCGGGCCACCCAGTGGCGTAACTGAGTGAACCCGCCCCCTTCTGATGTCATGTGATGTGGGTCACCTATTTACGTCACGGGTGGCCCCGTCCCTTCTTATAAAAGAACTGTCATCGTGAAGACCGCTCATTCGGCAAGGCGTGCAGGGATGGACTGCATCAGCGGAGAGCGTGGCGGCAGGGAAAGAAGAAAAAAGATGAAGATGAAGATGACGATTGAAGATGAAGAGAGGAAGCAAGAAGACTAAAAGAAGAAGAAGACCTAAAGAAGGACCGGGCCAGGAGAAGATGGAGGAAGAAAGAAGAAAGAAGAAAAGAGCTATAATGCAAAATAAAGGACTTGTCAAAAACTGCCTATTGTTTTTTTATACACTCCTTTTTTGGTTAACAGGTAGGGGTACAATGTACCCCAAACCTGTTCACATGGAGGAGGTCAGGATCTGGGGGCCCCCTTATTAAAGGGGGCTTATCGGAATCTGCAAGCCCGCAGACCCCCACAAGCACCGGCCAGGCTTGTGGGGAAGATGCTCTTGTCCCCATCAACATGGGGACAAGGTGCTTTGAGGTGGGGGGCAGAGCCCCCCCTCCCCCAAAGCACCCATACTTCCCATGTTGAGGGCATGTAGCCTGGTACGGTTCAGGAGGGGGGGGGCTCGCTCGTCCCCCCCATCCTAACAGGCCAGGGCTACATGCTCGGAGAAGGGTCTGGTTTGGATTTTGGGGGGACCCCCACGTCAAATTTTTTTTCAGCGTTTTTTTTTTTTTATATTGCTGGGAGCTGGCAATACATTTCCTATGGAAATGTCATTTTGCTCTGGCTATGTTCTACATGTTCTTTCTTACTTTTTTGCAGAGAAGGTGACACCATCACTACTACATTACAATATATTGGTTGATTTGCACTGGATATTCATTTATAGGTTTTACCATTGTGCACAAGTCCATTTGTACAATTTTATAGATATAGTGTAGGGCAGCACTTTTTGCTTTTTATTGATTTGTGTTAGATGAGGGATTCCTCTAACAAGGTTCTCTTAATGCTTCTGAGATTTATTTTTTAGTTGCATGGTAGTTGTTTTACTTGGTTTGATATGTCCTCTGTATATTGGTAACCACTGACCCTGCATATTGGTGGTCAGTGTGCCCCTGTATGCTGGTGGTGAGTGTGCCCCTCTATGCTGGTGCTATGTGCAGGGTGCAGGATGATGCTACATGCAGGGTGCAGGAGGATGCTATGTGCAGGTGCAGGGTTCAGGAGGATGCTACGTACAGGGTTCAGGAGGATGCTACATGCCGGGTGCAGGGTTCAGGAGGATGCAACATGCAGGGTTCAAGAGGATGCTACGTGCAGGGTTCAGGATGATCCCACATGCAGGGTTCAGGAGGATGCTACGTACAGAGTGCAGGGCTCAGGACGATGCTATGTACAGAGTGCAGGGTTCTGGAGGATGCTACGTGCAGTGTGTAGGGCTCAGGAGGATGCTACGTACAGAGTGCAGATCTCAGGAGGATGTTACGTACAGAGTGCAGAGCTCAGGAGGATGCTACGTACAGAGTGCAGGGCTCTGAAGGATGCTACGTACAGAGTGCAGGGCTCAGAAGGATGCTATGTGCAGAGTGCAGGGCTCAGGAGGATGCTACATACAGAGTGCAGGGCTCAGGAGGATACTATGTACAGGGTGCAGGGCTCAGAAATGCATACATACAGATTGCAAGGTTCAGGAATGCATTACATACAGAGTGCAAGGTTCAGGGGTGTGCTGTACAGAGTGCAAAGTTCAGGAATCCATTACGTACAGAGTGCAAGGTTTAGGAATGCATTACTTACAGAGTGCAAGGTTCAGGAGCGCATTTCGTACAGAGTACAAGGTTCAGGAGTATATTGTACATAGTGCAAGATTCTGGAGTGTGTTGTGCAGAGTGCAAGTTTCAGGAGTGCGTTGTACAGAATGCAAGGTTCAGGAGTGCATTGTACAGAGTGCAATGTTTAGGAGTGCGTTGTACAGAGTGCAAGATTCAGGAGTGCGTTGTACAGAGTGCAAGGTTCAGGAGTGCGTTGTACAGAGTGCAAGGTTCAGGAGTGCGTTGTACAGAGTGCAAGGTTTAGGAGTGTGTTGTACAGAATTACGGGAATTAGTTAAACTGCAAAGACACCAATTAATTAAACATAGCACACTTATCTTCTAAAATCTTGATTGCCAGCATACAGGAGCCATGGCAAGAATGCAGGCATCAGATGGATATTAAATGAGTGCAGCCTAGCAGGACATGCAGCAGTGTGGACATCCATGCAGCACATCCAGGAATTGGTGGGCAAGCCGGCAGGTGTATGGCCACAATGTGAGTGAGTAAAACTGTCAAGTCCAACCTCAGATGTCAGGAATGGGCGGGGCCAACATGTGGAGCTCCACCCTCTTTGTCAGACAGTCCTCGCATAGACAAACAGCCGGCATTTATACATTGGTGGGCGGGGAAGGTGGTGGCAGGGGGCAGGACCAATTGTAACTACTGTATGTGGCGATCTACGCATATTGGCCCCACCCATCCCCGACATCTGAGCTTCGATTTGACAGCTCTACTCACTCTCACTGTCATTGCTGATGTACGCCCCCAACTTGCCCACCAATCCCTGGCTGTGCTTGATTGATGTTCACACTGCTGCAGGTCATTCTAGGCTGTCCACAATGGAGTAATGCAGGACAAAGTTCCTGTACACCGGGGGCCGCGGAACAAAGCTTGAAATGCGGGAAAGTCCTGCCCAATCATGTGGGAGGCATTGGCGCCACCCCTGAATCTAGGGACAAAACAGACTTGATCTGGGGACAGTGTCCTCAGTCTGGGGACTATCCCCAGAAACTGGGGGCATCTGGTCACCCTAGCTTACTGTTTATCTTGCAAAGAATTTGTCATTCTAGTCAACCAGTCTTTTGATTCACATGCCTCTGCCTCACAGCTTAGCCAGCCAGGTGTCTCCCATATTTTCTGTGTCACGTACCTGGTGGACGAGTCTGACTTATGCAGGGGATCACCTCTCTTGCGGCCCTGGTTCGAGATCCCCTGGTAGTGCAGACAGGGAGTTCAAGAGCACAAGGGGGCACGAGGGTTGGACTGGGTCACTTGGTGGTATGTGAAGGTCCACTGGAGCTGGTGCTAAGCAGAAGAATGGTGGTAGAATCCGGTTCAGCAACAGGCTGGCAATGCGGTACAGATGGAGCAGGCAGGCGAGTGGTCGGGTGCAAGCAAGGTTGGCAACATGCAAGCAGCAAAGGTACAAGAGGATCAGGCAAAAGAGTAGTCATAGACATCCCAGGGGTCAGGGCAGGCAGAAGGCAACAAAGTCCAAGTAAAGCCAGGGTCACAGGTACAGGAAAGTCTCTCAGAGTAATCACGGAGGTCACAGATCACAGGAACGCTGTAGAATGGACAGCACTTGCTTCCTGATGCTGTCAGCTTAAATGGGCACTATTGGCGCCATTGCCGGTGCATACATGCGCGCATACGAGCATAGGAGCGCGCAAACGCGCACAAGAGCAAACACGCATGGGCACGCGCACACGCTACGTATGCCCATGCATAGGCAAACCAATGGCCCGGGATGGTTCCTTAAATTGCCCCCCCAAGGGGCAGCCTCCGGATGCCCAAACAGGCTCTCTTGGTCGGGTGTCTTCTCCAGAAGGCCTTGATCAAATCTTCCGCATGTAGATTCTCCTCTGGCTCCCAGGAGCTCTCTTCAGGCCCATAACCCTTCCACTTGACCAGGAATTGGGTGCTGCCTTCTCTATTCCTACAGTCGAGGATGGTTTCCACCTCAAATTCCTCCTCTCCGTCCACTAATACCGGTTCTGGAGGTGCTGTACTATGCCCAGGGAAGATATCCTTAACTGTTGGCTTGAGTAGATTTACATGGAACACCGGATGGATGTGCAGAGAAGGCGGCAGGTCTAGCTCATAGGCTACTTGATTTTCCTTTTGACGGGAAATGGCCCAAGTTTTTTGTGGACAACCAGACCCGCTGACCAACTTGCAGTTCCAGTTCTCCCCGTCTTATCAAAATTTTTCTTGCTGATGGCCTGAGTTTGGGAGAGGGTTTCCTGAAGGAGTTTGTTGCTTTTCTCCAGAAACTGTGTAATGTCCAGAACAGCGACCAAATCATGTAGAATGGTAGCCAGGGTTCACCCAGAAGGGGGACAGCTTGGTGGCAGAGTGAACAGAGTTATTGTAGGCAAACTCGGCTACCGGTAGGAGGGAGACCAAGTCATCCTGAGAGTAGGAGGAATAGCACCGCAGATATTGTTTAAGGGTCTGGTTGGTCCTCTCCGTTTGACCATTGGACTGTGGATGGTAGGCCGAGGAGAAGGCCAACTCTATTCCCAAAGTGGTACACAGAGATCTCCAGAAACGGGATGTGAATTGCACCCCTCGGTCTGACACTATGTTGGTAGGAATCCCGTGTAAGCGGACCACCTCTCTTATAAAGATTTCCACAGTTTCGGCTTCCTTTCATAGGTACAAAATGGGCCATGTTCGTGAGATGGTCCACGACCACCAGAATTGTGTTGAATCCTGCAACTCAACTATGAAATCCACTGAGATCTGGGACCATGGTCGTTCCGGGATTCAATTCAATGGATTGAGCAGACCCCAAGCCTTGGATTTCTCTATCTTGTTTCTAGCACAGACAGTGCAAGCATTTACATAGTCCTGGTAATCTTCCTTTAGCCGGGGCCACCAGAAGGAGCGGGAGAGTAACTCCATTGTTTTGCGACCACCAAAGTGCCCAGCCATTTTAATATCATGGCAGAGTCTGAGGGTTGCTGAGCGTAGTTCCTATTGGATGTACAATCGGTTGTCGTACCACCACAGCCCATCTTTTAGTGTGAGTCGGGGATCCGGTGGCACAGTGAAGTCGGTCAAGAATTTCCAGATCTAAGTCAGAAAGTCTTCCAGGGTAAGCAGGAAAATGTGGGCCGGGAGGATTGTGTCCGGCGGGGACGTGTCCTCCGGGACATGGAACATTCTTGACAGCGCATCCGGCTTTACGTTCTTAGCCCGGGCCTCTAGGTGATGTGCAACTGGAACCAAGAGAAAAACAGTGCCCATCTTGCCTGCCGGGGTTTTAGTCTCTTGTCTCTTAGTCTCTTGGCAGTCCACAGGTACTCAAGGTTCTTGTGGTCTGTAAAGACCGAAACAGGGTGTGAAGCTCCTTCCAGGAGGTACCACCACTCTACCAGAGCTGACTTGATGGCCAACAGTTCCCTGTCACCGACGTCGTTATTCCTCTCTGGTGGTGACAGTTTCCTGGAGAAGAAGGCAATGGGATGGAGCAAAGCCTTTGGGCCTCGCTTCTGTGAGAGGACTGCTCCCACTGCTGTCTCAAAAGCATCCAATTCTAGGGTGTACGGTAATGCAGGGTCAGGGTGTTTGAGGACGGGAGCAGATGTGAATAGTTTCTTGAGCTGGGAGAAGGCCTCTTGGGCCTCGGGAGTCCAGCGGAAATGTGAGTCCTGCATGGTGAGCTGGGTTATCGGGGTGATGACTGCCGAAAACCCCTTGATGAATTTCCGAGAGAAATTTGAGAACCCGACAAAGTGCTGGACTCCCTTTTTGTCAACTGGAGCAGGCCAGTTCAGGATGGCCGAGACCTTCTGCGGGCCCATGGTGATTCCAGAGGTGGAGATGTTGAATCCCAGAAATTAAATGCTGGCGCACTCAAAGGCGCATTTTTCTGCCTTTGCATAAAGGCCATGTAATCGGAGGTGGGTACACGTGATTTACGTGCCTGCGATGCTCTTCCAGGGAAAGGGAGAAAATCAGTATGTCGTGCAGCAGGTAGACGACTACAAACTCGTCCAGGAAGTCTCGGAAAATGTTGTTCACCAAATGCTGAAAGGTCGCAGGGGCATTGCACAGTCCGAAGGTCACCACGAGGTACTCATAGTGCCTGAACCGTGTTCGGAAGGCCGTCTTCCACTCATCCCCTTCACAGATGCGGATCAGGTTGTACGCCCCGCGTAGGTCCAATTTGGTGAAGACGGTTTCTGTTCCTAATCTCTGGAAGAGTTCTGGGACCAAAGTTAGCAGATACCGGTTCTTAACCGTGATCCGATTGAGCTCCCTATAATCAATGCAGGGCCATAGAGAGTGGTCTTTCTTCTCTACAAAGAAGATACCGGCTCCTGCTGGTGAAGTGGATGGTCTGATGAAGCCTTTCTCTAGATTTTCATCCAGGTATGCCTTGAGGGTGACTAGTTGCACCTCAGACAAGGGGAAGATCTGACCAAACGGGACCTCAGCTCCTGGTAGGAGGTCAATCGGACAATCATAGGGCCTGTGTGGTGGGAGGATGTCAACCCCCTTTTTACTGAAAACATCCAAGAACTCATGGTAAGGTGTAGGGACGGCATAGCAGGATTCTTGGTCAACGTTAGTGTCCAGACAGAGCACAAATGGAGGGGATTCTGGAGGTTGTGGCAGACAGTGGTGGAGACAGTAGGAAGAGGAAAAGCTCACTTCGCCAGTTACCCAGTTGATCTGGGGATTATGGGTCCGGAGCTATGGGAGGCCTAGGATGACCGGGATGGCGTCCAGTAATAGAAATTCTGAGTGTCCTCCTTTGGCCTTGGCGAACACAGGGGTGGTTTCCTGAGTAACCGTGCCAGATTTGATAGTTGACCCATCGGCTAGCCAGATGACCATATGATGTTCCTTGGGTTGGAGAGGTATCTGGTTATGTGCTACAAAAGAGATGTTAACAAAGCAGCTGCATGCACCAGAGTCAAGGATGGCCTGCACCGGAATAGTCCTGCCGGGAAGAAGCAGAAAAACAGAGTACAAGGTTAGCTTCATCACTGGGTAAGTACATCAGTCCCTCAGGGTTACTGGAGGTGCACTTACAGGCCTTGGCGGGACAGTTTCTCACCAGGTGCCCGGGGCCTCCGCAGTACAGGCACAGGTTCTGGGACATGCATCTCTGGCATTCTTCAGGCGTTAAGGACAGGGGAAGGAGCTTGATTTGCATGGGTTCCTGGTGGTCTGGTGGAATGGAAGAGGAGGCAGCAGGATCAGGAGCTAGATAGCTAGGGACCCTGGGCATCATCCAGGTCAGACGTGCAGGCCCTGCGGATCTCTTGGCTTTGCATTCCCACAAGCGGCAATTAATCTGGATGGCCAGATTGATCAAGGCGTTGAGGGTATGTGGGACCCCGACGCAGGCCAACCTATCTTTGAGCGGCTCCGAGAGACCCAGCCGGAATTGATAGCAGAGGGCCGCATCAATTCATATGGTGTCTGCGCTCCAGGACCAGAACTCGGACACGTATTCCTCTGCTGGACAGCGGTCTTGCTGAAGAGCATGGAGGGCTGCCTCTGCCGTAGCTGCCTTGTGGGGGTCCTCATTTAATTGAGCCATTGCCTGGAAGTATCGGTCCAGGCTGGTGGTCTCTTGGGCTTTCTGCTCCAGGAGGCGGTGTGCCCAGGCTTGTGGCTCCTCTAGGAGGAGGGAGATCACAAATCCCACTTTCGTTGCTTCCATCCAGAAGGTCTGGGGCTGGAGGGCGAAGTACAGTTCACAGGAGTTATGGAAGGCCCGGAACTTCCTGCGGTCGCCTCAGAACTGCTCTGGCATGGGCACCTTGGGTTCATTTGGTAAAGCTAAGATAGTGCGTGAAGCCGACTGGTCGGGACTGGCTGGGGTTGGCATGGAAAGCTCCTGTACTCTTCCTTCCAGGCAGTTATAGCCCTCCTGTAAGTTCTTTACAGCTTGTGTGAGTCCCGCAAGGTGTGCACACAGCTCATCCGTAGGAGAGGTCCCCTGCGCAAACTCGGACATGGCTGTCCGTTGCTGTCACATACCTGGTGGATGAGTCTGACTTATGCAGGGGATCACCTCTCTTGCGGCCCTGGTTCTAGAACCCCTGGTAGGGCAGACAGGGAGTTCAAAAGCACAAGGGGGCACGAGGGTTGGACTGGGTCACTTGGTGGTATGTGAAGGTCCACTGGAGCTTGTGCTAAGCAGAAGAATGGTGGTACAATCCTGGTCGGCAACAGGCTGGCAATGCGGTACAGATGGAGCAGGCAGGCGGGTGGTCGAGTGCAAGCAAGGTCGGCAACGTGCGGGCAGCAAAGGTACAAGAGGATCAGGCAAAAGTCTAGTCGTATTGGTGGCGCATAGGAGCGAGCGAACGCGCACAAGCACGCGCAAACGTGCACGGACACGCGCACACACTATGTGCGCCCGCGCATAGGCAAACCAATGGCCTGGGATGGTTCCTTACATTCTGGCTCAGCAATGCAACTTCCTGTGTCAACCCTCTGTTCCCTTCCTGCTCAATAGAAAATGAATTGCTATCATCATCATCATCATCATCTCAGATCTTTGAACAGGAGGAATGAGGTTCCCAATGTAACCTGTAAACTGAATCAGGAAGCATATTTCTGGCTTTGCAAGGTGGCAAGAAGTGTAAATTACAACACTAACCAAAAATTACAAAAGAATTGATAACCAATGGAACCCGATTAGGAAAATGTGTGACTCTTAGGTGAAAGATATGTAAATCTTGCATGAAAATGTTTATAAATTAGACCCCTTAGGAGTCTATTTAAAAAGCAGGAATCGTGATTTTTTTTTCATTATTTTTTTTTTTATTTCAATAGTTTTTTATTGAAGTTTTCACATAGAACAAAAGTAAGAAAGTAAACAAACAATATCTGTGTAATATTCAAGATTGTAGAAGCATCAGTATATTGAAAATACGGATGAGGTAATACAATGATATTGCATGTGAGTGACAGTATCAATATAAGGCTTACCTGACAATTGAAATAAAGTAGCGGTAAAGGGTATTGTCTACCATCTCGGACACCCCCTCGGGAGCTACACTGTGTCCGGAATGGAGTCATCCCTAAATACCTTTTTTCCCCCAATATGGTTGGTTTTATTGAGGTTTTGAGGAACATTTCAAGATTAGATCAGTAAATAAATAGTAGAATGTACATTGGTCGTTGATTGTTAATGGGTAAATTTAAACAACATAGACCATAAGTAAGAAGTTCCATGTTCCCAAACAAAAGAGAGTTAGGCAAAAATATCCATAGTGAACCCCATGGGGTTCTTAGGTAGATAGTGTTATTATGTGTAACAAGTGTTTTATGACTCGGTAGTAATGAATGCGATCTGGAGGCCCGAGGTTTGGTAGAGGCCGCTACCTTGTGGGGTTCATGTGCCCCAGATGAGAGCGTCCCCGTCCTCTTTTTCCAAATGGCCCTCACCAGAACCAGAGAATCATGTAGTCAATCATCAGAGATACTTGTGGACAGGTAGTTGCAGTTAGAGGTATTCAATTAAACAAGTTTTGCAAGTTGGATAGGTACCAGTCTCGCCAGGGTGACCATTGCAGAGTTGCCTTCGGGAGTTGACCGACCGCAGAAGCCATCATTTTTTCATAAATGTAATGCTGTTGGGTCAATTCCACTGCTTCGAGTACAGTGGGATGCTAGGGGTCTTTCCAATGTCTTGTGATTGTTAGTCTAGCTGCTAATAGCAGGTGGATAATCGTGTGTTTTTGTCGAGTGTGGGAGGGAGTCAGTGTTAAGTGAAAGAAGTGCAAGGCTTGGGTTTAGCGGCATTTGTTTTTGTGCAATTTTAGAGATTACAGTGAAGATTATTTGCCAGTATGGCTTAATTTTTGGGCATCCCCATAGAATGTGTAGAATTTTTCCTGTCATTCCACAATTCCTCCAACATTCATTTAGGAAGTGATTCCCAAAGCGTGAAATTTTATCGGGAGTCAAGTACCATCTTAGTGAGATTTTCGTAGATAGTTCCCACAAAGTGGAGCATGAGGTTGCTTTCTGGGTAGCTCTGCATGCTTAGTCCATTGCTCCTCTGTGAAGGATTGCCCTAGGTCTGCTTCCCATTTTTCAAAAGAGGAGGACTTGTGGAATTCGTCTTTTTGTTGGAGTAGGTTATAGAAGGTGGTGATTCCTTTTTGATGTAGGGAGGAAGATGTTAGGTGCGACCAGGCCTGAGTTTGTATGCTGAGTCGTTTATGGGTAATCTTGGATAGGCAGTGTCGAATTTACATGTGTTTGTATGCATCTTGTGAGGGGATGTTGAATTATTTTTGCAGGTTAAGAAAGGATTTGGGCAGGTCGCCATCATAAAGGTCGTGTATATACTTTATTCCTTTTTGGGCCCATGAGGATAGGGATATTTGGGCTATGAAAGGAGTTAGGGCTGATAGGGGGATTTTCAGAGGGATCTTTGTTGGATGTTGTTGGACTTGTGGTAGCAGATGATTCCAGGCTTTTATTGCTGTTTGCATAGTAGGGGATAGGAAGGATGTAGTCTTTGCTCCGAGCAGGGAGCTGTATAGCCAAGTTGATAGGGATTGGCGGGAGGTATGGGTGGCTTCTATCGAACCCCAGAGTGTGTTAAGGGTTGGTACAAACCACTCTTTGAGTTGGGACAGTGTCGCTGCTATGTAATAGTCGTAGAAGTCTATATATCCTGTTCCTCCACATTTCCTATTCTTAATTAATTTGTAGTGTGGACACCTAGCTCTTTTCCTTTTCCATACAAAGCGAGATAGTATAGATTGTAGAGACTTAAAATACCAGAGTGGAACTGGTATTGGGAGAGTTCTGAATAGGTAGATGAGTTGTGGTAAATGTATCATCTTGAACGCTGCTAGTCTGCCTGACCAGGAAAATTCACATTTGGTTATGTTTTGTAAGTCTTGTTGTATTTTATCTCGAGCAGGGGTTGTTTCGTTGAAATAGGGATTTGGTGGATTTCGTTAGCTGAATACCCAAATAGGATATGCTTTTGTCGGCCCATTTATATGGATATTGATGTTATTGATGTTAGGAGGTTCTGTGTTATAGCATCTACGCCTATAGCATCTACGCCTAGTTCAAGGATATATGATTTGGTTTTGTTTGCTTGTAATAGGAAACCCTGCTGAACCGGTGTAGAAGAGTCTGGACTTCTGCCAAGGGTGAAGAGGGGTTGGTTAGGATTAGGATTACATCATCTGCGAATAGGCTGATCTTGGGCTGGTGGGAATTAATGTTTATACCTGTGATTTTGTTATTTGATCTGACATGTTCAGCTAGAGGTTCCATGACTAAATTAAATATAAGCGGGGATATCGGAAACCCCTGCCTCGTACCGTTAGTAATTAAGAATGGGGTGGAGATAAGGTTAGATGTGTATATGCGTGCTGAAGGTTTAGAGTATAGTGCTAGAATAGCTTGGTATATGGGGCCTGTGAAACTGAATTTCTGCAGGACCAATGCAAGATAGCCCCAATTCACCCCGTCAAACGCCTTCTCTGCGTCTAACGAGAGAAGCAGAAAAGGCGTCCCGGAGGCGTTAGCCTGATGTATTAGGTTGATCAGTCTTCATGTGGCATCTGATGTTTGATGACCTTTTGTGAAACCTGTCTGGTCTCTGTGGATTAATGATGGCATTATGTCCATCAACCTATTCGCGAGCGTTTTGGCATAGATCTTGAGATCAAGGTTAAGAAGGGATATGGGGCGGTAGTTTGATGGTGATGTTGGGTCTTTCCCTGGTTTCGGCAAGGTCACCACCAGCACTGAGAGCATTTCATCTGGAAAAGTGGAAGAGGATGCTGCGTCATTCTAGAGGTCACACAAGTAAGGGAGGAGTTGTTTCTGGAATGTTTTGAAGTATTCTCCGGTGAGCCCGTCCGGGTCTGGGGATTTACCATGTGGCAAATTGTCTATCACTTTTCCAATTTCATCTATGGTGAGTGGAAGATTCAGGGTATTAATTTGGTCTCTCGACAATTTGGAAAGTTTGACGTGGTCAAGGAAAGAGTTAATTTCCTCGTGGGTTGGTGTATAGGTACTTTTGTCTTTGCTGATGTTGTAAAGACCACTATAGTAGTCACTGAATGCGTCTGCAATTGATTGAGCATTTAAACATTTTTCGTGGGTAGTGGGATGATACAGGTGTGCTATTTTAGTTTTAATGCGGTGGCCTTTAATACGAAGAGCCATGCCCTTGACTGCCCTGTTGCCAGTTGTATATGATTTAGTTTTGAGTTTACGTTGCATTTTTTTCAAAATCATCTAACAGCAAGGCACGCAGTTCATGGCGAAGGGTGAAGATTTCAGATTGAAGTTGGGGCGTAGGATGTAGTTTGTTTTGAGAATTCTTAGTCTTGATTTTTGCAGTTAGCTCTAAGAGATGCTGCATCCTCCTTTTTTTCAATTTAGATCCTAGTTGTATAAAAAATCCTTGAATATAGGCCTTATGTGCATTCCACAGGGTCGCCGTGTCGGACACCGAACCTTTGTTGGCAGAGAAAAATTTGTCTAGGCGTTTGGATAAGTACTCAGAATTATTGGAATTTTGTAGGAGAGAGTTATTCGCCCTCCAAGTATATGATTGGGTTGCGCTGATTTTTTTGTGATCTCTATGCTCACTGGTTTGTGCTCCGACCAGGCGATCGTGTGGATATTTGATGATTTAATAGATTGTAATAACCATTTATCTGAAATAGGTCAATGCGAGAATATGTTTTGTGATGCGGGGAGAGGTACGTAAAGTCTCTCTTCCGTGTGACTACATCTCCATATATCATATAAGTCATATTCTCGTCCAGTTCGTAATCAGGTACTAGATTGAAATCTCCACAAATCAGAAGATGACCTTGTTGGATGTCCTTAATTTTCTTGAAAGTGGACCTTAAGAATGCCATTTGGCTTTGGTTGGGAGCATATATGGAGGCTATGGTATATTGGGAGTTCTCTATTGTACAGTTGAGGATAATGTATTTGCCTTCTGGATCAAGTGTGCATTTATGTAGCTGGAAGGGAATAGTGTCTCTGATGGCTATTAGGACTCCTCTCTGTTTTTTTGTGTAGCAGGATTTGAAGATGGTTGAGAAAGACTTGTGTTGACATATTGGAGAAGAGCCTTGGGCAAAATGTGTTTCCTGCACACATATGATATCACAGTTACTTGATAGCGCTGTTTTCCATAGTGTGGCCCTTTTCGCTGGGTGGTTTAGGCCTTTTGCGTTGATAGATAAGATGTTGGTGGTACTCATGGTGTGGAGTGGCTGTACAGTGTATTGTTATTATGACTTACGCTTGGGTGAGCAGCAGGGCGTCCAGGAGTCAGGAGAAAGGTGTTTGCCTTGTTCTACTGAGTTGATGACATGCTGTAGCTGGTCTGTGCTGGTTTGCTGTTTGTCCAGGTAAATTCGGCCGTAGGGATCCGAGGGAGATTCTGTAGTTCAACTGTCGTGATGGCTCAAAAGGAGGTTAGGAGTCAGGACAATAGACAATATTCAAGTGGTTAAACTGAAGTATATGAACAGCGTGGAACTTCGTTATATCATAGGAGAAAAGAAAGGATAAATGTAGCAATAGTGAGGGAAAACAAACAACAATAAATAAACTTCAAGCAGTCAGCTGTTTAGATCTCAACGAGAAGCTGACACAGTTGGGGGTAAAGTTCAGGGCCTTGCTGGCAATGAGCCTAGAGCGCGATCGTAAGAGATTATTGGGTATGACTTACGTGTGAAGTTTAATTTGTGTTTCGGAATGCGGTTCCCTTGTTTGCGTAGCTCATGCTGGGGAAAATTAGCTTGGTTGAACCTAGTGTGGTCTTCCAGCGGTGGTTCTGGGATAATTCCCCATGAGTGGAGTAGTTTCATTCCATTGTGTATATTGGATATCGTGTGTTGCGTACCGATTTTAGTGATGATCAGCGTTGCGGGATGATGCCACTTGTAGATTAAATTGTGGTTGTTGAGGGCTTTGGTCACTGTTTTAAGTTGCCTTCTCATCTGTAAGGTGTGTTGGGATAGGTCTGGGTAGATTTGGATTCCATTGAATGGTTCTGGGAGGGATGTTGTATTTATTGCTTTAGCTAAGATTTGTTTTTTGGCTTGGAAGAAGTGGATCCTTAGAAGAACATCTCGGGGGACGGTGTCCTCCAAGTGCCGTTGTTTAGGTATCCTGTGAATCCTGTCTATAGTGAGTTATATTGGTGTGAGCTCTGGTGTAATGAGTGAGAACAGCTTTGTGGCGTACGTTTGTAAATCTGAGGGAAGAATAGATTCCTGGACCCCTCGTATTTTTAAGTTGTTTCATCTCGAGCGGTCCTCGAGGTCCGCCAGTTTAGCTTTTATCCAGACATTTTACTCTTTTTGTTCTATGTGCGCGTTTACTAAGCCATTCACTGTGACTGTACATTCTTCCATTTTGTTTTCTATATATTGGATTCTTCCGTCCATATTTTTCATTTCAGTTGAAAGTTTATTGAGGACTGATTTGAAGCTAGAGGTTAGTGAGTTTTGTAGGGACAGGAGCATGTCCTTTAAGGTGGAACCCAAGACTAGTTGCCCTGTAGTGGGGAAGGAGGCTATGGGAGGATGCGACTGGGATAGAGATGTAGGAGTCACGCTCTCTGTATCCTGGCTAGTGGGTTCCATCCTCATTTTTTATTTAGATACATAAAAAAAATGGCGCTAAACCCACAGTTCGGAGGACAGGACCCAACCCATTACCCGGAATGTTAAAATAATGATACTTAGAGGTGTATGAACCCCCGGAAAAGTATGAATATAAATATACTAAGGATGAGCTCAAAATGCAAACAGTGAGACAGAGATGGTGATATGAGTTGCAGAGTCAACTTAGAACAAAAAATAGTAATAAAAATGTGAAAATTCAATATGAAATTAGTATTTTTAGCAATATGGTCCTAATAGTCCTTTGAAGCTGTGCTCAAAAAAGATTGTGCAATTATGTTAGAAAGTGCAAGTGTTCAAATTGTCCAATACAGTGAAAACCGAATGGCAATAAGTCCAATATTCTGATGTGCAAATATCCATATATAAAAATATCAAAGAGACGGTGATTATATGGCAATGGTTAATCCCAAAATGGTGAACGATGGTGAAAGGTATGTGAACATCTGGTCAATCCAATAACAGGAGGAATCAAGGCTTACCAGATAGTAGGTATATTCACGCATGAATATATGGGGTTGGAGGGTCCTCCCTCTCCGGACAGATCTCGTCACACAATCCTGGAGGGGTCTAGACGTTTGTAAGGTGAAAGCGCGTCACACAATCCAGTACGACCTCTCGTCCAGAGCAGCTGTAATCTCCTCCCGAACGACATCCTGCTCATTTGTACCAAGGAATGCGGCTCCGAGATCCGATAAATAAAAAAGGGGCGGAACTCTCCGTAGTGTAAATACCCTCAATCACGAGGTGTGACTTTATTAGATCCAAAGTAAAAAGTCCACAAGAATAAATTCCACAAGCTTATGGTAAAAACATTTCAGGGTCAGCAGTCCCCGACGCATTTCGTCTTAGTAGACGTCGTCTAGGGGCTCTTTTTTTCTATACTCATTTTTTATTTGACTGGGCTTTGCGATGATGGACTGATAGGTGGGGAATGGTTGGGAGAGGACAGCAGTGGTGCGTCCACGTCCCCAGAGTCTGCATCGGGGAGATCTGTGTATGTTTTGGGCTGGTTGGCTGTGATAGTGGCAGTGCTTTCTTCATCCTTTCCTCTGTTAAGGTCAGGCCACTGAAAGAAGGCAGTGAGCTTCTTGGGACCTCTGTCCTCTTTTCTCTTGCGTGACATTAGTAAAGAGTGGTTAAACCCTTCATAGGTGTAGTAGTTTGAGGTTATTAACGGTTAACTCCTACACTTGCTGTGTAGTAACGATCAGGCTGAGTATGGCTCTTAGTTTAATGTGCCATTTTGTGTGAGGCTTAGTTGCCTAAGCAGAGGGAGTACCAATATGGCCGCCGGGCTGGACTGGGTGTCTTCTAGTCAGTATTGGGTATGTTCGGGTCGCAGTTTTCCAGGAGTCCTTTATACTGAGTGGCCTTTAATACTATTTGTTGAGTGGGGGCGTGGCGACCGGCGCGGAAGATGGCAGCTTAACTCTGAATCTCCGCATGGCCACCCGGGACGACAGCCTATAGAGAATACCTCCGCACCACAAAACAGCCGTCATCAGCAGGATCTGGCTCCGCGTTCTACCCTCCATCGAACGGTATGACCCGCAGGAGGAAGGAGCTACAACAAGTGAAGAAGCTGGCGAGCTTCTTCCAGACATCCAGCACTAGGCCTCAAAAGTAGGGCAGTGTCCTACCTAACCAACACCGGACCGGAGCACAGAACGAAGGGACCGCCGGACCGCAACTCCGTAAGGTAGGGAATCCAGACAGTCAGGGGTCTTCTGGGGGCTCATCTCCCTCCACGAGGAGCCCAGTAAAAGGGAGGCCATGCAGGGAATCCCCCCACAGGCATAACTTAGAGGCCAGCATGGAGCTAGGCCCGACGCAACCCAGTGCAATAGGGGAATTATCCCCTGCAGCGGCCAACGATCCCATAACGGAATTTCCCACACAGGGACAGCCAATCTCAGATATGACACTCAAAAACATGTTATTATCTCTGAGATTGTCCTTACAGGTAGACGTGCAGGGATGCATGCAACAATTTTAGTCAGATCTCCACAAAGCAGAAGTAAGAATAACAGATATTGAATCCTTAATGGAAGAATATACAACATCTCACAACTCACTAGTAGATGCATACATGGCACAAAAAGAAGAACTAGAGTGGATCAAAGACAAAATGGCGGACTTGGAAGACCGCAGTAGATGAAACAACCTCAAGATCAGGGGGATCCCCGAGTCTGTGCAGGCTGACCAATTACACCACTATGTAAAGGCACTTTTTGCAAACCTAGCGCCTAATCTCTCAGACACAGAACTAGCCATCGACAGGATCCACAGGCTACCTAAGCCCTCATTCATAGCCTCCGACTTACCCAGAGACACATTAATGAGAATCCACTTCTACCAAACCAAAGAAGCCATAATGACGACCTTCAGGCACAGAAATACTCTTCCAGAGGAATACAAAAGCCTCCAGTTACTTCCTGACCTGTCAAAAGACACACTGCAGAAACTCAGGAATTTAGCCACAATAACGAAGGCGTTGAGGAACCACAACCTTCCTCCTAAGTGGAGATACCCAGCGTGCCTGCTAATCACCCACAACGGAACTTCATCCTAAATCTCCACCCTGGAGAATGGGATACAGCTTCTTCAGCAATGGGGAATCTTGCCTCCTACCTCCTTACCTCAACCACCCACAAGTGGGGCCCTCACTGCAACTCAGGATGAATGGCAGGTTATATCCCGTAAATGTACGACAAAGAAAAAACACACAAGCGGAGGTACTCATCCAAAGTAATACCACGGAAAGAGTAAAGTCCCAGGCCTAGGATGGCAAGACTTCCAATGGCCCACCAAGTTAAACAGTTGGGTTTTCCCATCATGGATCGCAAACAGGATCCTCTTTTTACACTGAACTTGATGTTTTCCCCAAACTCCTCAATTTCCCTCTCCTTTCCCCTCCAGTCCAAACTTGCTGGTACAGAGACAAATCTCCGGTATGCTTCATTCACGGCTTTACACAACGCATCAGGTCCCCATTGTCCTAAAAGATCATTACTCCACACGTCCATTCACTACAACAAAGTTCAACACTTTGAAAGTTAGAAATTAGAGTTGAGCGAACCTCTGGAAGTTCGGGTTCTGCTGGTCCGTCCGAACTTCGGGACAAAGTCCGGGTACGGGTCCGGACGGAACCCGAACGATCGCACGGACAACGAACCCCATTGAAATCAATGGGGACCCGAACTTTTAGGCACAAAAATGGCTGTAACAAAGTCCTGGAAAGCCCTAGAGGGCTGCAAAAGGAAGTAAAATGGGGGTAAGGGTAGGGTTTGCCCTACAAAAAAATGGGGACAGAGAAATAACTTAAAATATTTAAAAAAAAATAAAAACATAAAAAATGCAAAAATGGAGGTGAATGTGGATCATCTTCAAACTGTGTCTGAAAAGTATTAATTAACGGTAGAAGCCATATAACTGTTCTAAAATCATCTTCAAACTAGGGCAAGTGCCCTACAAAAAAATGGGGATAGGGAAAATAAATTAAAATCAAATAAAAAAATGGGAAGGG